>JAUCMT010000068.1:17687475-17702047 GCA_032357475.1 Enteromius thamalakanensis
CATAATGAGTTTGTTTTGTATACAAAAGCCCTTAAAATGTTGAAAAAGAAAATTGCAATAAATCTGTTTTCTATAATTATGTATTATAATTTACAAGAAAAATCCTTGCCCCTCGTTTTTTTTCTGTTGTATTTGTTTGCACCCGTTTTGAAGATTGTAACCTGATGTTTTTTTGACATTGCCAAGTTGTTTGTTTAATAATTGCTCAATTAAAAAAGTGCTGAATCAACGTCATTAACTCTTAATAGAAATATATATTTACCATATCGTAATCTTTATTTTCATAATTATTGTTTTGTTTGAATATCAGATATTCCATATAAAGATTGATTACATACAGGAGCTTTTTAAAGAAAAAACACGCAGCACACATCGTGCTTATCGTCACATAATCTGACCAATGAGAATAAAGTGTGTCGTCATCAAGGGTTTCGCAGCCGATTTTTCAAACAGATTTTTTAAAGCTGCTTATGTACCAATAAATCGCTTCTTAATTTAACTGAATGAAATTGTTCTAAATCTTCTAAATTGTTACTGAATGAAACTATTAAAACCAGCCTCATGCAAAGCATTCTGGGAACCAGAAATTCTCATCAACCTTTTTCAGTTTTTTTTTTCCTTCCTGTTATTGGTTCCCAGAAATGCCTTGAATGAGGCAGAATTTTTTCCTGAATAAGATATTCACTTTTTAATGGTTAATGTTCTTTTATCTTTGAACAAACTGTTGCCCATAAATAACATTTTCAGCTGCCAGTAATTCTGTAATTTCTACAGGATTTTTTTTTACAGTGTAGCTCTCTAAAGAAGCTTTCTGGGGTCATTCAACAAAAGTCAGCTGTTCCTCACCCATTGACACCAAGAATAACAGACATTTGTTTTAGGACCAGAGGGAATTAAAGTGAAACCTCATCCTTATTATCCACAGGACAGATAGAGAGAGACTTGCTCAGACAACAGAACAGGAATGCTAAACTGTAATATGGGAACTTGCAGACCACAAGCTCTTTTATACTGACCTCAGGCGACCCATCTCTGACCATCAGGTTTGTTAAAGTTGCATATGTGGTCTCAAATCAATATAAAGAAAGTCATCACATACATAAGTACTCAATTAAGACTGGGGTTTTAAAATCTAAAGTTTGTGTGAAACCTCTTAACCTTATCTGATTGATTTGAGACATGTTGTTCAGGGCACATAATGTCACATACTTTAATAAAAAGGTTAAAGACCTGTCAATATAAAAATGTTTTTAACTCAACACAGTCTGATTGTAGGATGTCTTAGTCCTACTGAAGCTTATTTCTACTACAAAATAAAAATATTACAACGTGGAATTGCAACTTTTTATCTTGAATTTGGGAGTTTTTTCTCAGATTTTTGAATTGCAATTTATAAACTTGCAGAATTACATGTGTATGCAGTCGGGTGTCTAAAACTGTGGGGATGAAAACAGAAGTTGAGATGAATTATGAGATGTAAACTATGAGCTCTATCGACTTGTCCTTATAAGTTCCAAGATTATTATTATCATTTTTTACAAACCAACTGCAACAATGACCAAGAATCTATAAGAAATTTTCTAAGATGGATTAAAGAGCTGCTGATGAGCAACACCAGATTGAAACTTAAAATCATCTAAATGTGGATTTTTAGTGAATTGCAACAAAATCAAATGTTTAGAAATAGTGCTTTTTTTTTTTAAATAATGCATTTATGCTTTCAAGGTTTAAGTTTAACCCTTTGATGACCTTATGGAGGGAGTTACTTTGTGTCTACTCGCTTGGTGTCTGCTCACCATGATGGTCTTAAATGGATCAGCTGGAAAAATGGCAATTCCAACAATGTACCGCACAATAAGTGCACTTACAGTACCTTAATAGTTTTTGGGTCAAACTGAAGCTACTTGGGTTTCTCTGGTTCAGGAGGAGGTGCTGGCTTTGCCGCCTCTTTACACCTGCCCAATCAAATCCCCTGCTACCCACTATAAATAGGCCCGTTCTCTTTCCTTCCACACCTCGCCTTTGGCTTCTCTCGCGCTCTCGGGGGGGCCGGACACCGAGTTCTAGCCCTAGCTACGGTTTAAGCCTCTAGGGTTCGGTGACTGCTGTCCTCCTGGCTAGCCCCAGCACGCCAAATATGCTGAACTTTATCCTTCTTGATTATGAGGAAGTGAGTTACTAGTGAGTTTCATCAGACAGACTTTATTCTATCTTTATGAGTTTTAAGAAATTATTCAGGATAAACACCCTATGTCTTGTTTTGCTATGAACAGCAACTGCTGACTGTTCTTTTTTAACCCCTGAGGTCTGCTGTTCTGCTGCGCCTGAAGCAGACACTAGCTTAAAGAAAGGAGCGACATCCACCTGTTCACTCAGCTTTCTGAAGAAATAAAATATTAACAATACAATTCTGTGTGTAAATATACACTGCCGTACAAAGGTTTGGGGTTAATAAGATTTTAAAAATGTTTTCAGAAGAAGAGTTTTATGCTCACTAAGGCTGCATTTGTTTGATTTAAAAATATATATAAAAATAGAATTAATGTTAAATATTATTACAATTTAAACTAACTTGTTTTAATTGTAATATATTTTAAAATATAATTCATTTCTGTGATATTTCATTTTTTCTTTTTTAATAAATCTGCAAAAATGTCAACATTTCTGTGTTTTTACTGTCAATATGAGGTGCTGTGTGTACATTAATGAGAACAAAAATGAACTTAAATGATTTTAGCAAATTCAATTAAAATTTATTTGTATAACGCTTTTCATGATACATATCATTGCAAAGCAGCTTTACAACAAAGTAATGTTTACAGTATGTGTAGTAGTTAGTACATGTACAGATGTGAGATAAAGATCAATTTGACACAATCAAACAGACAAGGAACATTCGAAGTGCTGTGTGTTGTTCCAGTGTTGGCATCATCTGAAGTCTTCTGTGGGGTTGGCATCATCTCTTCTTAAGTGTTCTTGATCCAGGCTGGAGCTTGTTAATTCCTAGTTACCACGGAATGACAATCCCAACAGAACAAATAGGAACAAGATGAGCGTAGCTGCTGTTTAGACTAAGAAAATGAAGATTTGTTGAACCAGAGCTAAAAGATTAATAATGAACATCTGATCAGATATAACTGCAGGAAAAGTTGAGATGCATTATTCGAATGCTTGGCTAAAAAGATGTGTCTTTAATCTAGATTTAAACAGAGAGAGTGTGTCTGAACCCCGAACGTTATCAGGAAGGCTGTTCCAGAGTTTGGGAGCCAAATGTGAAAAAGCTCTGCCTCCTTTAGTGGACTTTGTTATCCTTGGTACTACCAACAGTTCAGAGTTTTGAGATCTTAGGCATCGTGATGGATTGTAATGTGTAAGAAGACTAGTTAGGTACTCAGGAGCTAAATCATTAAGTGCCTTAAAACAAGAAGTTATATTTTATAGCTGATGCGGAATCAAATGCAGATTCAAATTGCTGCAATATAACAAAGAATGAAAAATTTAAGGGGGTCTGAATACTTTCCGTACCCACTGTATATCTCAAGTCATTTGATTTGAAGGTATATACAGTATTGAAAACTTTGTGTGAGACATGGACTGAAATTTAAGGCATTCACTGGTAATCTTCTGTCAACTCTCATTTGCCCACGCGAAAAAAAAAAAGTCATATAAGTTTGGAATAAAAGGTCGGTGATTAAATATTTAAATTTGATTGATTAAATAAAGGGGGATCTTCTCATCCACCACCAGGGACTAAAGGATGACAGAATGTTAATTTCAGGATAACTACTGTATGTAGTGCTTCATTTTAGCTTTAAAATTTCCATTAATGTTTATGTTATTAATTTGCATTAATATAATGCCACCTGCAGCTCAACCTCACCTTTCAGATTCTCTATATATTCTCGTTTGATGCCACATCTGTGACTTCAGCTCTGATGTAAATCCCAGAAGTCTTTAGTGAATCACAAAATGGCAGGGATGATGTAAACTCCTATAACTCATATTAACACAAAATAAGTTAAAAGGGAAGGCCATGCAAGGTTTAAACCAGGGTCTATCCTTTCAATTTAGTGTATTACTACAAATGACCAGTAGGTTGAGCCATTGTGCTGCCAGAATGAAATCAAGTAACAGGTGTTGAGGCAGGTGGATTGACAACTTGTGTCTGGAAAGGGAGTTCAAGCTCAAGTCTGTTAGTTATGCCTCAGTATACATATTTAAAGAACTATTCTAGTTTCCATTAGATGCATTATCAGTCACACCATTCAGAACACTGGGTTCATTTTTAAAACATTAAGTATTAATGTATTATATTATATTGTTACATTTGCCATTGCAGCATTCACAGTAAAAACAGCGCTGACTTGTGTTTGACCTCCCAAGTAATTTTAAATGGATGCTGGTTAGCAATCCATCATGTCACAGACTACTTGCTGTCTCTACTCTATTACTGAGTTTTCATTGTGAATTCCAACTCTGAATGCAGTACTGTTGTGTATGATGTAGCTTATTCTTCCACAAAGCCTGCTTGTATCTGCAAAATCCTGGACCAGATTAATCCTCTTCCAAAAATCCTCTGGAAATACACACACAAGACCAAATGAAGAGAGAGAGAACAGTGTGTCTGGTAATATGCATGAATGCAGTCCATTCAGTCTATTTCCTGTTTTCATCTTTAGATATTTAAAAACATGACTTAATAGTCCCTTAAAGACATTGAGAACTATGTGAAAAATGTACTTTCTAAGAACCACTTGGCACAAGTGAACAAAACACTTAGGCTTTATTTTCAGAAGTACCTTTCTCCAACACTGAAATCTTTAACGTGTCATTTGTAACTTACAGTAGATGGTGAAAAGTGACTAATTTTGGTTCATATAGTCTATAAGCGATTCACTGAATCATTCACTCGATTCGTTAATTATCAAGTCTTTCAATGATGACCCAATGAATAAGCAAATGTTTTTGTTTATTAAATTGTGGGTGTATACAAATTTACTTAGGGATTCCAGAATTTGTTTATTTCACTTATTAACAAAGTTTATGAAATTAGTAGTTTAGTTAAGCTTACTTTGAGTCGTGTTCAAGTTCAAAACGCAGACTCATTCATTAAAGGAGGCTACTCGTTCAGTCTGTTCAACCAATTAAACGGTCTTTCAAAATCAAGGAGTTGGAAAACAGCACAGTTGACTATTGATTGTTGTCGCAAATCGCAAAGCATTTCTCTACATAATTTATATATCTGTGGAATGTGGTATAGCCTATAAATACATAGAATACAATCATTTGGCATGGCGCAGATTGCCTAAAGTGTAAACAAATTAGAAATCAATATAACTCTTTAATTTTCATACATATAGGAGACAATTGTTTATTTTATTTATTCTGAAACGCTCTAGAGATGATATTGAACATGCACCTATTGGCAGCTGTGCCGCAACCATTAGAACTGCCTCAATTACTTGTTTACGCCTGTCTGCTTGTTAAGGTAAAGTGAACGTGTCTGCATTCTCCCCAAACATTATTATGGCGTTTGAAATTAACTATGAAGATTTCATAATCGGATTTTATCCCCCATGAGAGTGGGAGTTGTGGGAAGTTGGCAGAGTGTCACAAGTTTAAGGCGAAGTGATGATCCTACCTGAGACGTTTCTCAGGTTTCATGCAAGACACCCGTGCGTAAGCGACAGCTGCCCGGAGCCTGGACTTTCTCCCAGACCAGCAAAAGTTTCTCCGTGGATTTGAACGAGCACTAACCTTCGGACCTAGGATACAAGGAAAACCCCTTGCTGAGAAAGGTAAACAAACAAAAAAAAAAAAACATATTTTGGTGGTCATCATGTACTGGCGACAGATATTAATGGGCTGGTTAAAAGTACTCTTAATCTTGTTAGTATTGAATAACTTGGCATTGAAGTTTGAACTTCATAGTTGCGTTGTGCTTTTATGCAACACAGAGTTGAATACGTTTTTTCCAAATATTGTACCGATTCAAAACGTGAGCTAATACCTGTCATGATATCACTTTTTTTTCTTTTTTTTTTACTTAAAAAAGTATATTTGTGCTTTGTCAGTTTTACTGTCTCCTACATTTTCTGTTGTTGTGATTATTATGACATATTCTGTTTATAGTAAGGATTAGTTTAACATAGTTTACACAAAAATCCACCTGCTGAACTCATTTATAGTTTGTTGTAATAAGTGCTTTTTAAGTGTTTATAGTTTTACACCTTCAATGCTTGACCTACAAAACTCAAGTTTTACTTTATAAGTTATTTTATGGAAAATAATGAATGGGGAAATACTGATTATCATTTACTGATTGCAGCGGAGAGGTCACTGTAATAGTTTCTCTGACCGCTGCATGCCTGGTTCTGTTTTTATCAACTATCTTTGTCTTGCTTTATTAATTATTTTTCTCTTAAAGATGATGTGCACAGAAGTACGCGTACTTGCACTTAATTTTGCATTTCGTTTTGTTTGCTTTTTCTTAGAGATGTCCACTGATATAACCTGAATTCAATTATCAGGAGTTTCAGTTGTTCCTACAGTCTTTTATGATGCCTTGCTACAGCTTTTCATGCACCTGCAGTGATGAACAGCTTGTTGTAATCCTGAAGTTAATTTTTTCCTTTCTCTCAGTGTAACATAGAGGACCTTAGTGTGCTTCTTCATCACAGGGCCTCAAACTACATTCCTTGTTATCCCCCCGGATGATGACCCTTCATGTGGGGCGTCATGTCATTTAGCCTATTTAATGATGTTTCACTTCTGCTTGTGCTGTAGTTTAGCATGTATAGTACTATAAAATACTGAGCACAGTCTGTTGAGGTGAGAGGAAATAGTAGCTTTGGCAGATGTGTCGGCTGACATTACATCATTACTCACTTTTTGATTTGAATCAGGAACTTTAGAAGAAAGCACTTCGGGTTGAAGACTAATCACAGAGGTTTTTATGTCAGAGTGTAACGATCATATCTTCATTTGCGCAATGATAATTTAGGGTATACATCTGTACTGATCTGAATCTTGATGATCAAGTATTGAAAAGATTCAAGAGTGTAATTTTTTTTTAATACTATCCATTTTTTCCTAAATGCAGACGTAAGCTTATGTGTGAGACTTCTGGTCGATTTGACGGCACATAATGAGAAGAGTAAAGTGCAGTAAATGGTAAAATGGTTCATCTTTTACAGGCAAGCTTCATTTTTGGAGACACTTTTAGATGTTTTAACTCATGACTAGACACTTACGCACATGAACTACTGTATCTCTTCCTACCCTTAGATAAGACATTGAGATTCAGATTCAAATTTCAGATACACTGCATGGCTGAGACTGTTTTATATCACTGCAGGATGTCTAAGTGGCAGGAATTCCCTTTGATCTGGCCATTAGAGCCGACATTCTGTCTCCCCTTCCATCTTTCAGCATAGATATTCACCTCCAGAGACATCCGGCTCTCTGGACTATGTTTACAGACATGCTGATCTCAGATGGTCTAGTTTACATGTGTAAATGTGTGTGTCCATTCAAGCATATAAGTATGTGTTTATACACTGTGAACATATTGGATTTAATCAGGTGTTTTTTCCTTATACATCGTATCCAATATTTGAACAACGTAATTCTTGTAGTTGATCCGTTACATACGTTTACAGCCTTAAGTAGCTCCAAACCTTTATGCATTTCTTTGTTATGCCAAACACAATGGACGATATTTTGAAGAAAGTTTGTAACCAGGCTGATAAGGCAGTCAACGGTGAGCCAAAACACTTTGGTTACAAACTTTCTTCAAAATATCTTCCTTTGTGTTTTTTTTAGACAGGATTCAGACAGGAACTACTTAACAGTGAGTAAATTATGACATTTGGACATTATTCTCAAAAGATTACTGCTTCATGGCTTTCTTATTCTCATTTAAAAAACTGTTATGAGATTAATTCTCTAAACATGGACTTTATTCTAAGCTTGTTCTATTATTATCGGCGAGATTATTATATCTTATTATAATTTGGCAAGATATGTGGCTTTTGTACAATACAGTAAAAGCTAGCAAAATAATCAGTGCTTCACTGTTGTTGGAGTGTTAAAAAAATAATATATGTATTATATATGTATAATATATGTATAAGGATGCATGAAAAGTGACACATTTGTAATGTTACAAAACTTTTCTGTTGCAAATAAATCCTTTAGGAGTTGAAGTATCCGAAAAAATGTATAAATGTTATTCATAATCATGTTAAAAAAAGTTATTGTAATACAATCTCACAATATTACTGTTTTTAATGTTTTTTTTTTTATCCTTTTATTTAATGACATTAAAGCCCCCAAGCTTTTGAATGCTATTTTATGAAAGTATAATCTGTTTCGTGAATGTTATTTTGAACTTTCATTGTGCAGTCACATAAACTTAATTAATATTCACGAGCCTAGCCCTCATCATAATAAGATTGTGCAACTGAACTTGAGAAGCAGCAAAACACAATGGCAAGCAGTAGCGTTATAGCTACTCATAAAGGAAGGTTTTTCTGTGGGATTCAAAGCTAGAATCAGGAATCACTGAATTCCATTTGTAGGTCATTGACTCGCTATGCAAGCCTCTGCTAAATGATCACCTGCTATCCTGCAAGTGAGATGGAGGGCTGTCTTTAGGGAGCCGATGGCTTCATCTGCTGCCTTTTGGAAGTGAGAGGATCAAATGCATGCTCTTGAACCTCTAGGCCCAGATCAGCTACTCTCCTGCTACTCTTTGCCAGAGCCTACCAAAGCTTGCGACATCCTTGCCAGGCTTATGCCGTAAGTAAGAGAGCAAGTAAGAGAGTCCCTTGGGCCTTTATTAGACACACAGATCAGGTTGGAGTCTCTTTCTCGTATTAATACCTGTCAGCAGCCCAAACTCCATTTATGTCCCCGACGGAAGGGACGGCTGTATTACTGCTTGCTGGACCTCAGCCTTTGACTCTGGAGCAGTTTGACAGGATTGGTTGTGCTTGGGAGTGGAAGGTCTGACAATAGAGGCATTGTTTAGAGATGTTTTCCTGGTAAAAACCAGACCCCCGGCTCTTTGTGACATTTAAAAGATGCCCAGAATTTCAGTTTTCCTACTATGGAGCCCTAAATCATCTCTGGGACAGCGGGCCATCCTTCAGCACTGGAAATGTATACCATGATTACTTAATAAAGATGCATTAATGGTATGCACTTCCCACTTGGAAGCCTGCATGAACACCACAAGTTTGTACAAAAACCTGATAGATTTAATTGAATCTAAAAATATGTAGGCCTACATTTACATTAAAATGTTTGTGGTCAGGAACTTTTCTGACAGTGCAGACATTTGTTATAAAAGTTTTCTTTTTCAAATCAATGCTGTCCTTTTAAACTTTCAATAGCTACATCAAAAAATATATAGCATAGTTTAAAAAATAAATGACTAAAAATCAAGAAGCACAACCGTTTTTAACATTGATCATAATCAGATGTTTAAAATCAATCAGTTTATTAGTATAATTTCTGAATGATCATGTGACAATGAAGACTAAAGTAACAATGCAGAAAATTTGCATTGCAGGAATAAATTACATTTTGAAATTAAATTAATTAATTAATGTTAAAATAGTCTTGTCTTAAATTGTCAATATTATTTTTTGTACCTGTGTGCCATCATCATCTGTGACTGCTTGATAAACATGTGTTTGAGATGTTTTATCCTTTTCGTCATTGGAAAATAAAACTGGGCCGTGCTAGACAGCACCATTGGATGTAAAGTGATCCAGGCTTGTGACAGCACTAGACTTTAGCCTTAGAGTTTAGCTTGTTCTTGGCCGCTGGGACAAGGACTTCATTCTCATGCTTGCTTGGCCACTAGCACTGAAACTGGAGAAATACAGTCCCAACGGGTTTATCAGAATGATAAGCCATTGAGACATTTGAGTGCCCAACCCTGATAACATGTCTGGGAGGACAAGGAGAAATGTTGTGAGAAGTCATGTGTGCGTGTAAGTCATGAACTGAAGACTATGTCCTGTATTTAAATTAATTTTTATTATTATTCTATGTAATTGTTTTTCCTTTTACTTTTATTGTATTTTTTATTATTATATTTAGTTTTACTTTCATTGTATTTTGTTTAATTTTTTTCACTTTTATTACATTGTATTTTTATTATTTTATTTTACGTTTGTTTCATTTCATTTTTTTTATTTTTTTTTTTATTTTTTTTTAACTTTTTTTTAACTTTTAATTTAATTTATTTTTTGTGTGCTGTAATAAACACAACAAAACCCTGTATAAGATTCATTAAAGATATAATTTTAAAAAAGACAGATTTTAAGACTAAATTAAGAAAACATTCAAGCTGATGTTAAGCTGGTCAGTGATTTATTATTCCTTTAAAATAATTATGGTTTTTAAATTTTAGGTTTTAAACTGTTATTAAGTTTTGATATTTTGAAGTTATTAGAATTGGACTGTAAAAAAATCAAAGATGTGAATAAAACAACTATTATTAAAGTATTCGTACAAGAAAATACTAATTAAGTATATTTTACTTGTAATTACTTGTGAAATGTAGTAAGTGAGTGAAAATAGTTTCAAAGTAAATTGTACATCAGTTGTTTTTTTAGTGTACTCTAAAAGCAACAAAGACATATATTTTATGGTGTGTAATTGAAACTTAATCAGTGTTGCATGTAAGTGGTATTGCTGCATACTGTAGATCTGTCCAAAAGCAACTCCATGAGCATGATTTCTCGTAATCAGAAAGAGCAGAATAGCTGTTGTTAAGGGTAGTTAGTAATGTCAGAGGTCACAGGAGGGGAGAGTGAGGACACTGCCATGGTCATAACATTGCTGGAGTCCTTTCTCAGTATCACTGCAGTGTTAGCAGAATTCGCCTGACGCTGTTGATCTTAAAATGGTTTTGCTTTCCTCATTAAATGTTTAAGAATAGGATTTTCAGTCTGGAGCTATAGATCAGAATTCGTACAGGAAGTATTTAGCTAATCACATGGGGTGAGGACGCTAGACAAGAGGCGATCGCCAAGCGTCAGGGTGTTGAAGTGTGCAGAGGGACAAGCAAGATAGGACTCCACGAGACCAAGAAATAAAGACACCAGAACACAATGTGTGCATGCGAAAGAGAACAAGAAGATAGAGAGAGACTTTATTAAAAGCTGTCTGTGTTCAGGACTGTTTAAGACCTCGTTATGGCGTCCCTTTATCAGAGCCACGAGTGGTTTTATGACAGGCCGCTGATGGACGAACGGTACTGTATTTCATATCTGAGAGAGCGGTCGGGGCTCTGCGTCCCAGCGGCGGCGGGATGATGGGAAAGTTTAGTGCCCACTCGTAGCTGTGACAAAGTGTTGTCATGAACACTGTTGTAATGCTTGCTCAAAAAAGCTCCTATCGTCAGACTTGACCAAGCGCACACATTATTCTTTGTTAGTCATCTCTAAACACTGAACTGATTTGTATATGTCTGGTATTTGTATGTGTCCTTCACTGCAGTCAGTTAATGCTCAGCACATAGTAACTTCTTCACCTAGATACTTAAATAGACACTGTGTCTGTTCCCCGAACTAGGAAATACAGAAAACATCCCAAACAAATTAAGAGTAACAATTTAATTGATGTTCAAAAAATAAAAGCTGTTTATAATACAGAGAAAAAAATGATTAAGCTCGGATTACTGAATATCAGGTCTCTTTCTACTAAATCACTTTTTTTAAATGATTTGATCAATGATCATAAGCTAGATTTGTTGTTTGACAGAAACGTGGCTAAAACCAGATGAATACATTACTTTAAAACCCTCAGGTACTGTTCCAGGTCAATTTGACCCTTTTTGATTTTTGTGAACTTATGTATTTTTTCTGGAATTTTTTTGACTTTTCCTAATTTAGGGTAATAAACATGTATGTGAAGTTTCAACTCGCTGATGTGTTTTGAAATGTCCAAAACAAAATAGTTACGTTCGTATTGTCAATTTGACCCGCATATTTTTATATTCTAAGGCTACTCTAAAGACCCAACATCACAACATATCTCATTATTTTATTCTTTTACTATCCTATGAAGCAAAAAAAGTAGCATTTTCCCAGTCATTTTAATACAAAAATATATTTTGTCAGGCAACAATTGACAAAATTAGTTACCATTTATTTTTTCAATCTTTTTGAAATACTAATAAACTTATGTTTTTTTTCTTTAAATTTTGTGACTTTTCCTCTTTAAGGGTCAAGAACATGCATGCAAAGTTTCAACTTGCTGATGTGTTTTGAAATGCCCAAAACAAAAACAGTTACATTCGTACTGTCAGCGGGTCAATTTGACCCGTCTATTTTTATTTTCTAAGGCCACTCTACAGAACCAAAGTAATAACATATGTTCAACATCCTGATGTGTTGTGAAATATGCATACAGTAATTTTTATATGTTTGTGATTGTCGTGCACTTCCACCCTCTCCGAGGAGCGGTGCGAGGCTGAGGAAAGCGTCTCTTCCCGGGCTTGTGGCGGATTCGAATCGAGCTCCCGGAAGTTGCTTCCAGGATTTCCGCCACAAGCCCACGAAGTGCTCTTGTTCCCGGCCTAATATAGATGAGAAGTAATCAGATCTAGCCCTTTTTAATGCTTTTCTGTAAGTTAGCATATTTTCTTGCCAGGCTAAACGAAACACTTCTAGCTTTGTTTTCCGGGCTGCTCTCTTTAGGGTGCGAGTGTGCTCGTTGTGCCCATTTAAGCCTGGTTCTCCCTAGGTTTTTTCCCCATTCTCTCATGGATGGGGTTTTGGTTCCTTGCCACTGTCGCCTCTGGCTTGCTTAGTTGGGGACACCTGATTTCTAGTGATTATCTCAGATCATTATCTAGTCTTGTGTAAACTCCATATAGTTAAACCTGTAAATTCTGCTCTGATAATGTTCAGTGCTTTGCTACAATCTGTATTGTTAAAAGCGCTATTTAATTAAAAGTGACTTGACTATTCTTTAGTACTGTTTCTTTGATGCTGATGCTTCATTTGATCAATAAAATGCAATAGAAAAACAGCAGTTTTCAATGCTAATATATTCTAAACTGGAATGTATTCCTGTGATGGTAAAACATAATTTTCAGCATCATTACTTTTTCAGTGTCACGTGATCCTTCATGAATTCTAATATTCTGGTTTGCTGCTCAAGCAGTCTTACCAAATCAATGGTTTTCCTGCAGTATTGGGATACCTCTGGGCTGTCTCCTGTAGAGTTTAGTTTCAACCCTAATCAAACACACCTGAAGCAGTTCATCCAGCTCTTACTTCATGCGTGTAATGAGGCAAGTTAGAACTAAACTCTGCAGTAATTAGACACACAGAATTAACTCAAGAGCTATTTAATCAGTGTCTGAAATAGTTTCAACAATTTATTAGTACATTAATATAGACTTTTTAAGTCTTTATAAGAAAGTTCACTGTACAAAAAAAGTTTGCAATTGTACAGTTGTTTTTAACTTTAATTAGTAAATGGAATACTTCTTTTTGTATACAATCTGTGAAATATTGGCAAACATGTCAATAAATATGAATAAAACCATTGAAAATGTGGCTTACTTCTGTATTTGGAACAAAGTACTGCCATGCTTCTCTTTTCACATCACAACAGCAAAGTCTTACTGCTGTTTGATTGGATGACAGTTGTCCAATTACATGGTGAAATGCTCCAAAAGCAAAAGAAACGTGAGCTAACTTGTGATGTCCACTTGTGTAACCCAGGGTCCGAAGGGGTTAAAATAAATAGAAAACAAACTTGTCAAACCCTTTCATGTTTTGATTGTATGCATGAAATTGTCATTACAGCTCATTTAGAGGAATGAGGACAGACTACTTTTATATCAGTAATGAAGAACTTCATTGCATCACCTTGAAGTTATACATTTTGCTGAAAGTATCTACTAAATCTACTACCCTATTAATGTAATCTACTGGACTGATAAACTTGTAGGCTAACCCTATTATTGTAACAGGTAGACTACCAAATGCAATATAAATTAATAAAAAAATCACATTAACAACTCACTAGGAATACACCATTTATACTACCAAACCAATGACAAATAGAAAATTGGCTTTTTAAAAGAGATAATAAGAGACAGATTCACATGTTGAAATATTTACATTTTATGTATTTTCAGACTGCTGATCTAATAAATCATAAAAAGCATGTGTAGTTTAAAAAGTATATCCTGCCTGCATGTTTAGTTTTGCTTATCTTAAACTTTACCTGAATTGTACAAATGAACTACAAATGAAAAAGCAAAATAACTAATGTATTCTTTTTAATACAATCTACTTGATTTATTGATTATTTAAAACAATTTGACCCACTTACACTATTCTGTCTACTTTTTTTCATTTTTATTTATTATATAAAAAATGTGCTACATGTAGAGGAAACGAGACTTGACACAGCCCAGCAGCACTTACATATTGTTGCTAGTTTGTTGGTTTAATTTTATCTATTGTGATTATCTAAGTGATTTGGATGAAAGTGTTCGTCTGCCAAATTATTATAAATATAATGTAAATGTAAT
>JAUCMT010000068.1:17737940-17753522 GCA_032357475.1 Enteromius thamalakanensis
TTTGGGAGAGCCTGCCCATCCCCTCCCCTCTTCTCTCTGCTTGCTCAGCTTCTGTGCGGCTCCCTTTCAGCAGCAGGGGACGGCGGCACAGTACAGGTAGATAAATGGAAAACCGCTTAGCTGCACAGATTATTATATTTCCTCCAAATTCGTGTGGCACCCCCCACGTGACAAGAAAAAATGCCGCTCGTGCCAAAAACCGCCACTGCCTGAATGTGAGGTTGTTCTGCCAAGGTGTGTAGTGATAATGAATTGATGACAAAATATACAGAGAAGACTCTGTAGATAAAACTGTGCAAAGGACTGCTTAAACAGGGCATTTGGGGCATACATGTATAAATGGATGTGTGAGGGTCAGACGTCCAAAAACTAGCAAAATTGTATAAGCCTTGTGTGGAGAATGTGTATTATGTTCTTTGGATACATTTGTCATGTCTGCTACAATGCGTCAGACTCCACAAGACTGACCTAATCATCCCTATTTTGCTTAACTCATCCAGCATTTACAGTTGCTCGCCCATATATGTTATTTTGATATGTCAATGATTTACTTTAAGTTAAGTTAACCATTGATCTCTCTCTCAGCATTTATTTTTATAAACAGCATTTATTTTTGTTGACACACAGGTAACAAGTATTTAGGATGTTTTGTTTTAGCTGCTTGTCATTTCACTTTTACATTTTTTTTTACTTTTTAAAGATCCATTGTATGCGATTAAATATGCTCTGGCTACTGATGCTACTAATTTAATCAATCCCTCCCAGAAATGTTAGAATGCTTAAACATGGAGTTTCTTTTTTATGGCATTTCTTTGACTTATTATATTTTTTGTAGAATGCAAACCAACAGTAAGGGAGGTAAGCAGTGTACAGAATAATTCAGTTTGTTCATGCAATAATAATTTGACAGAGATAAAAAATAAGAATCCACAAGCATGTTTCAGAATGCTTTTCAGAAAAACATTTTCATTTATAATTTTTTATTTAATTGTACAAAATTGTAATCAAATTTTATTCAGTGATATACAGTGATTTAAAAAACTGGTCATTTCTCTTTCGAATTAAATGAGGATTCAGCGAATTGTGAAAATTATAGTTTAATAATTTTTACTTTTTTTATGTTCTGCTTAACATTAATAACACTGTTTAGTGCACTGAATGTATTGACACATCCCAGTACCTGTCACTTGTTGAATGCATGTAATAGATCATGTAACATTTTTTTTTTTTTAAGTACTTTAACATTTGTAAAGCTTATTGTATATTCTTTGTCTGTTTACATGAATTAAATAAACTTGTTTTTTGAGCCCTGGGGTTTGTACATGTTCTAACGATATTTAATGCATTTACGTAAAAAAGAGGAATTAGAAGGAAAACGTGAAGAAAGAAGGAGCAAGGGAAAAGAAGAAAGACAAGAGAAGAAAGAAGCTTGAATCCTTTAAAGTGTGTGTGCTAGGCTTGTGTGCTGGACGTTGGATGGAAATGTGTTTGCAGAACGGGTCCCAGTCTTCCCCCAGGATTTGTATATGGGTATCCTTGTCAGTCTGCAAATATTTCCATTATTATTATTATTAGTAGTAATAGTAGTAGTATTGGGAAGAGGGGTAGAAGGAGGGAAGAAAATACTTTACAAACAAAAAAATACTTTCAACTTTTACAATACTTTAACACTCCCAACCTATACATAAATGTTTTATTGTTTTGTTTTTCTCTTTTTCTGCTGTCTTTGTACTTAACCTGTTTTGCATGGTGTTTTTTTTTCTCTTTGCATGCATTAAATTAAAGAGTAATAATAATTTTAAAACTCTATTGCAAATAGATACAGCAAACATATGCCACTCTGGGATCAAAATACTTTCTATTTATAGTATTGAGACCGCTTTTATACAGCAATGCTTTATTATATTATTTTATCAGTACAGTCTATTATATTTAAAACATCATCATAGGATTACCCTTGAATATACTAGGGTAAATGTATAAATATCTGTCGTAGTGAAGGAACAGCATGTACCACAGGGCAAACGAAGGCTTCAGGTGCACTGAATAGCTACTTCAGTCAAGACGTTTCTTGAGACTCAAGACTCTTTCTCTCACGCACGCATACACGCACTTTCAAAAAGGCAGACATGCCACTCACTGGACGTCACAGACTACTGCGGCATTCTCCGGATCACAGCCGCCCAAGTGCCATGCATACAAATGAGGTCAGAGGTCAGCTGTGAAGCGTAACCCCAGGACAGCCGGTCAGTGTGCTCACTGCATCTCTTTCACTCTGATGAGTGGAAGCCGAGTGGTGTTAATAAGCTCATTCATTCTCACTGCCATTTGAGTGACACACTCAGTGTCCAGAGTTTAATACTGGAGAGAATATTCTTGAAATTAGCCCTTAACTCTTTACATTTTATTTTGTGTTATTTTAACTTTTTTTTCTATTATTGGTCAGTGATCTTTTTTGGCTTTATATATTTAATTATATATTTATTTTTAGGTCTGCTTATTGATCGAAACAGTTGACAGTTCATTATTGTGGAGAAAGGAAGTAAGCCCCACCAACTGTGTCTGGAGGATATCACAGGTCCAATATATATTTAGATTAACTTTTCACAATGCTGAGCAAGGCTATCCGGTAACTGATTACTGAATGTATTACTCATTGCTCAGCGTTTTAAGGATGGCACACTTGACCTAAACAACCTTTGTTTGCTTCCTTTACAGGCTGTACAAGAATGTGAACAGCCTCTCCTGGGATTCAGTCTTTATGTAAGCGAAGGAAGCAACGGAGCAGCTCGTCCCATCAACGAGTGGTGCCTCCAAAGCAAAGAAGCCGCAGCTGCCCGAAGAGATGCAACATGAGACGCCTGGAGAACTGTGATGAACCGGCCCGTGGAACCAGAGAGTGAGAGGGATGGAGTCAGAGCATTCCAGGGGAGATGTGTAACATCGTCCCCTTTGAAACAAGAGTTGACGAGAAGTGGGAACAAGGTGGAGTTTGCCTTAAAGGAAGCGCACAGCTCATTCAGGTCTTCGTTTAAGGACACAGAAATGCAGGTCTTATCTCCAGGTGGATAAGTTAAGGCCATGAGTGGATCAGTTGTGTCAAAAGTTTAAAAAGAGTTTACAATAAAAGGGTCAAAGGTCACTGAACATGCAGCAGGTGTTCAGCCTGACTCTTTGTACAGACTTCGTTCTTGTTGATTTTCATGTTTCCATTGAAGCTACTTATGGAATATACATAATGTAAATGCTGTTTATTGTGTGTGTGTTCTTGTTTATGCTACATTGTGGGGACCCACGAGACAAGACATAAAAAATAGTAAATTATGTTTATCTAAAAGTTTAACAATGCAAACAGGTTTTCTGTAAAAGGTAGGTATAGGTTAAGGGATAAAAAATCGTTTGCTCTGAAAAAAAGTAATGAAAAAGTTAAGGCAAGTCCACACAATTCACAGAAACGTGCCTGTGTGTGTGGGTTGGCTGATGCTAAACCGTGACAAAAAAAACATAACAGTCATACAATTCAAGGGCCGTTATTGTAACCCCTCTACGTTTTGTACTTTGGACCAACGTAGTCAGGGTACGTTTTTATATGAAACTGGGTTGCGTATGCATGTATGTATAGGACACGCTGTACGGACAATTCTTGTTTTGTGTGTCTGATTCACCATCAAAGGTAAAGGTAAAGCTAAAAAAGTGATCCAGAGCAAAGAGAGGGTCATATCCCATATCCGCGACAGTCAGAAGCAGAAGCGGGCCGGGTTCTCTTTATATAGAACGTGTTATTTAAATGTGTCCGGTATGTAAAGCCGTCTACTTGGATATGGGATCGTAGCAGCATTGCGCCAACTCACCTTAACTTGAGATGGTACTATCTCCATTTACTCCAGTGCAATCAGTGATATAGTTCTTCAATCCAAAGCTAATAGAAAGCAATCTCTTAAGAGTTCTTTAATGCTTTGAGCACTTTTGTAGAGGCTATCCAACTTAGTTTTTAAAGCAGAGTTTCTGGGAATATCCACAACTTTCAATAAAATAACAGGAAGTTTTTTAAACATTTCATTCAAGCTTTAATGTCTGAATACAGCTTCCTTAGAGAGGTTTGTTGGATTTGATGGCGCCTTCTTGTGGTTACAAATGCAAAGACAACACATTCTCATACAAAACATAGCACTATTTGTCTTACTGTACTGTTTTAAATCCACCTGACAGGGCTTTCTTCAAGAAGTTTTGGTTCAAGCTGTAGAGTGCATTTGAACCAGTCACAAACTATTTGTTACATGTAACAAATAGTCTTCAATAGTGCTTTTCAAGCCCAAAGGGGGCAACTCAAATTGGAGACATCCCATGACTGACAATTAAAACCCCAGGTGGGCAAAGCCCGCCTCTGATTACCGTGGCAACCAACTGATAAAACTGTTTTATTGCTAGAAGGAATGTTTCACCAATCCGGTGTATATGCAAATTAGGATGTTATGAACAAAGAACCATAAAAAGTTCCCTCCAAAGCATCAGCACACCATTGGTCTTTGACCCACAGGAGGTTTGACCTCAACAGGTTACAAAAGGCCTACACAGCAGAAACTCTGCCTATACTTTCCTGAAGGCCGGAACTACACCATCTCTCTATGGTCTCCTAGGCCCACAGGCCCGATGCACACGAATCGAAGGAGGGCCTAGATTCAGCATAGGCTGCCGTCCTTTAAGACACAAAGAGGAGTTCTACACCAGTCCTAAGCCTTGACTTTTCATGTATATCAAGATCCATGGATTACAACCAGAGTCAGGACATCTTTTGGAATGCATCACTCTTCAAACCAGGAAGACATGATTGAATTCAAAACCTTGGAACCATCAGGACTTTGAGACTGTGCAAGTATCGTGCATATAACTAAACAAAATAGAGGTTTAGTATTAGTTGTGGAACTGATTGTTCTAAAAGTGGTCAACTCGATTCTCTTTTCATAACTTCAAATTTAGTTTTTCCTAATTGCTTACCCTTAAGCCATCTTTGCACTTTTCCTTTTGTGTGAGGGCATTTACGTGTGTGTTCATGTAAAGGAGGCCAGCAAGTGTGTGCTGTGCAGGTAAACCTCACTCCCCTGATCTCAAAAAGAAGCGCTCTAGTGACTGAAGATAGAGGTCATGGCCTTTAGCCTCCTGGTTAGAGCGCCTGCCTCCCATGCCGGAGACCCGGGTTTGAGACCTGCTCGTGAGCGAGGACGAGTTGTGGTGGATGCGGACCCAGGGGGGTTACATTCAGTCATGTGAGTTAACGTAGAGTTATTAATACTTTTGCACAAATAACATGAGTTTCTGATTCTGCCAGATTAACAGATTAGTTGATGGTAATTCTGCTACAGTTACTACTAGCAGTGAATATTAATAATTACAATTAATCATAATTAATGGTAATTATTTATATATATATTTCTTTTAATGAGCTAAAATATGTTACAAGAGACAGTCGTCACAATCCCAGTATGAACAGCTGAGGCATCATGGGGGATTTACCTCTGGCACCTGCTTCCATTCCGACTGTGACCGCAGGGTGGAAGTAACTTACAGTCTTTGAATGCTTGTGGTGCCACTCAGTTCTGTTCTCTCTGAAGATGTTTTTCTGCCAAGCTGATCTGAGACCAGCCTCTGCAAAAGAGGCAGATTGCCTCTTAGTGGACTAAAAGCAAATCTTGAAAGAAAATAGAATGTCATTATGTGAATATTGTGTGAATAGAGGTCATATTTAACCCCAGAATCAAAAGAAAATATACATTTTGAATAAAAAGCAGCTTATTTTAGAAATTAAGACATTATATGACATTCTTTATAAATATGTGTCATTGTTATTCTGCAAAAATATTCTCATTACTGTGTACATGTTACTCATGTAATATTTATAGGCTAATGCCAACCCCAGATATGTTCATTTATGTATAAACACAAAGACGTGTGTAATAGTAAAAACAATAATTTTTTCAGCAATCATAACAAAACAATTTTTTTTGAATATATTTAATGTAATTTACTGTGATTGAAAGTTTTATTTTCAGCATCATTACTCCAGTCATCAGTGTCTTATGATCCTTATGAAATCATTCTAGTATGATATGAAGACAGTTGTGCTGCTTAATAATTTTGTGAAACTGTGATAAAAGATAAAAAAATAGATTTTAGTAGACATAAACTGTAAAAATATTTAAATATTTAATTTTTTTAAAAATATTTTAATGTAATTAAACTCCTAACGAATATATATATATATATATATTTATATGGATACACCTTTATTAATGTGCCACAAACAGGAAGTTAATATCACCAACCATTCCCATTTTATTAAGGTGTATCCAAATAAATGGCCCACCCCATATATGTATAGTATTACAACAGAATTAATTTCCTTTAGGCAAAATATACTTTTTTTATTTCTTTTGATTTACTAGTAAAAGACGTTTCTCAACAGATTTGTTATATTCATCATTCACAATTTTCCGTATATATCTCATCATATATCATCGTCATATAACTTATTAATGATCCTACATGAGGTGTCACAGAACACACTGTTACACTTTTATCAACAACCTAACGTAACAGGCCAAACAGCCGTGATGTTCAGGTAAACAGATTGTATTCCCTGCAAGGGATTAAACTATTAATTTCACACTGACATTTCACAACTGCTGAATATTACACACAAGCCAACACCACATCAGAATAGGAAAATCCTCCTGCATCCGCACAGTGACAGCAAACACGTATATGACCTGATTTATGCTCATAATTATTGATAGCATGTCCTTTTAGAAGAAGATGACACCATTTACAGGTAACGTGACATCGCTACATGCATCTTCTCATTACAAAGCACCATGCAAATGACAGCCACTGTCAAAAAAATTATTTTAAGTGCCTCAAAGCTCTTTTTCTTATACTGGGTTCTTCGTGAAACCATTTTAGCCTTTGCAGTTCTTGCTGGAATATCCTTGAAGCACTTCCAGTTCAGAGGTTCTGGAGTCACCCTTTCATTACATGTAAACCTTAAAGTGCTCTGGAGGTTCCTGGAGGAACTCAAAGTTTAAAAATATGTAAGCCCTTGGGGTTTACCCCTAAGAGGCTAGTGTTAACAGATGCTCAGAGCCCAGCCTGGAACCTGCGAGCCCCCCAGAAAGTGCGGACAGCGCCAAACAAGCCCCTCCAAAATTGCCTGAAATAAGCTGGACGCAGGACAAGCTGTTTGAGGAGGCTCCCTCAGGTTGGGAACGGAGAAGCCCCTCCTTCGGGGTCAGAATAGGGAACAACCATCTCCGGCGGGTCCCCAAATCCATTTGGCTATTGCCTTTGTGGTCCCCTGACCACAACGGAGGGGACGGGAGCTGACGCCCTAGGAAGAGATAAGATAATAGAGAAGGAGCAGTATGGGAAGGGTAAGGCTGGGGAGGTGTAGTGACCGCGGGAGTCTGGGGCTAAGGATAAGGCCTTACAGAGGGTAGGCAGCAGAGATACGGTCAAAGAGGGCTGGGCGGCAGAGAAAACAGCCAGAAAAAGGCTAGGGCAGGCTGGTGAAATGAGACCAAGGGAGGTCCGGCACGAGGCGATGTAAAGGCAGGGTGAAATAAGGCCAAGGAGGAGCCTGACATGCAGCAAAGTGAGGCCAGAGAGAGGCTAGGCGGCTGGAATGCGAACAAAGAGGGCTGGGCAGCGGTGAATGAAAGGCCAGAGAGAGGCCGTGGTGGCGGGCAGAGTGGACCTGAGAAAGGCCGGGCAGCGGGAAATACGGCCCAGGGGGCCGGGGCATAGCGAGGCCAGAGGTTCATTCATGGTCCTTCTGAAATTCGATTAATTAATTAATTGTCATTTTGTGTAAATCACTCCTTTGAACCTCACAAAATCTTCCCCCGACTGTGAGAGCAGCACTGCAGAGTTTCCTGATCCTGAGGAGCTACATGCTGACCAACCTACCAAACATGAGTTCACCTTACTAAAAGTGTCTTTGTTCTGTTCAACAATAAAAGCTGTTAAACATACAGTAAAGTGCACTACTTTTAGGCTGTATCTGTAGGGTATTCAGGAGGAGATCATCAAGCTACTGTGTGAACTTTGGTGAAGGACAACACGACAAGACTGTTTTTGTGCCTCGGAGGGTGGATTTATTTGAACAAAGGTGAGACAAACAGTTGAAAGTGCCGATGATGGTGGTAGAGTGGTGCAGGTGCTCATGTGCTTCTACTTCTTCCCAGGTCCCGTTGTCCAGTGCTCCAGGTGCTCTGGCGTGTCGTCTGGAAATGAAAGAATAGCAGGTGAGTATCACACAGTATTGGAGATGGGTCTTACTCTTACGGCGTTCTGGTGCTTCTTTTAAATGGGTCTGGTCGTGAGCAATTGGCCCGCGCTGTAAAGTTCCACGTGTGCGTGATGTGTTGCCTGGGCGACACTGATCACCTATCGTGATTCCCGCCAAACTACCTACATCGGTCTTGAGGCTTATCAATTTCTTAAAATGTCCTGAGTGAATTTTAATAGTCTGTGACCTCCATTTAGACAAAGAATGCGATTATTGACTGAAATGTACATTAAATTTGTAATTATATTTGTTAACTTGAATTGTGAAATTTAAAGTTCTAAGATATTTGAGTTCACTTTTTTCTTCAAACAATGTTTGATGTGTTATTTGTTTCAGTTTTCAGTGTGTTTATGAAGTAATTAGTAATGTCAATAACAGAAACAATAAATAGGTGGGTGGAAGTAAGAGGGGGACAAATATAAAAGACATGAAATGAGAAAAATGGTGCTGGACCATTCTTGATAAAAGGGTTGTTCCAAGAACCGTTAAAGCGTTTCTGAAAACCATCCCTTTTGAAAGGGTGCCTAGAGGTTCCACAGAGGGTTCCTTAAGTGTGAAGTGAAGAACCTCAGAAGGTCCCTCTAGGAAGACAGAGGGAAGATTTTAGTCAGTTCATATGGAGTGGAAACTTGCTTTTGTATCTCTTTCCTAAAAATTATTATTCCTTTAAATAAAAGAATGATTTTTCTTGTTTGTCTTAGTGCCAACATCATCGCAGAGTCATGGAAATAGCCCTATACATAAATGACCAGAACATAGGGTCTAAATACACGCAACAATGTATATTAAAGAATGGCTATCACAGAAACGCTCATGTTTCACTTCTCATGCATTAAGATGCATCAAAACATGTTCACGCCACATATAAATATCAGTACCTCAGCCAGAAAAAACAACACTCACAAGCTTTTATCAAGCCTGCAAGAGTTTGTATATCCTGAGCAAAATGGCTAGAGGTATGGCTGTGGTGCTTTCGAAGACTTTATTTTTCTTATTTTTATAATCTTGTTATTTTTAAATGAATTAAACACATTTTATTTGTTAATATAAAGATGCCAACATTATTCTTAAATATTGTTATGATTTGTTATTTGTGCATTTTTCCAGTAGCTTCTCCTTCTTTTCTTCCCCTAGCATTAGTGCTGTTGTCGGTGGTGCTGGTTAGTTTGTTGGTGAACCAGGGGAGAGCATCAGAAAACCAGCGTCTCTTCAATAATGCAGTCATTCGTGTACAACACCTGCACCAGCTAGCTGCAAAAATGATTAATGACTTTGTAAGATTCTCATTAAAATCGTTTTAGAAGTAGTAGTTTCTTACCTCTCATTTAGAGCAGATGTGATTGGTTGCATATGTGTAGGTTTAAAAGTTAGATATGAGCTTAGGACTTTTTGCTTTTTAGGGATCATCTGTAATTTCTGTTCATTATTTGAGCGACTTAAATGTATTATGAATAATACATTTTAAATCTAATACTAAATATTTTGTCTTTTGTTATCAAGGAGGAAAGCCTCATGCCAGATGAGCGCAGACAGCTGAGTAAAATCTTCCCTCTGTCTTTCTGCAATTCTGACTACATTGAGGCACCCACTGGAAAAGATGAAGCACAGAAGAGCTCTGTGAGTAAATTTTATCTTTGAAAATAAAATTCTGACATGTTTTGTTCCAGGGGTTTTCAAACTGGGGTCTGGTATTATGGGCTCGGTGGTAAAGTTTACAAATAAACTTGAGTAACAAATAATAAGATTTAACTAAGTACATAAATATTGCTGAATAAGTAATGACCAATAGAATAAAGTAAAATTAATTCAGTAAATGCATAACAAATACATATTGTACTGTAGTGGCAGAAATAGTAACAATGTTATAAAAGTTCAATATTTTTCAAACTATTTTATACGTGTTTATAATATTTATAACATATATATAATATTTATAACACATAGAAATGCAATCCCTCCCATTAGAATGTTGTGTGTGTGTGTGTGTTTAATCTTTATTGTTCCTAAGGGGGAAATTCTTTTCTACAACACTGCACTTATTTGACACACAACCTAACATACATTATACAATAAAAATAATAATAATAATATCTGATCATCATATTTGGGGGTATGTGCAATTTAAAAGATCAAAAAACAGTTTTTTTAGTATATAAAATATACAACTAAGAAATAGTATAAACAAATGAAAAAAATACAACAGTACATAAGGCCCACATTGCTTTCACACAAGTGGATGACAATTTTACTCACAAATTTCTTATACATCATAGAAATAATAAAGAACATATTTCCCAATTACAGTAGATGTCTCCATCATTACACATCTTTGTGTTTGTGAAGATTGACCAAATATGGACAGAATAAGCATCAAAAATGGCCTGTGGCTTCCAATATTATTATTATTTTTTTTTTCAGATGTTGAAACTTCTTCGCATCTCCTTCCGCCTCATTGATTCCTGGGAGTTCCCCATTCAGACCTTGAGCGGAGCCGTCTCAAACAGCCTGACCGCTGGGAACCCCAACCAGATCTCAGACAAGCTGGCGGACTTGAAATTGGGCATCAGTGTGCTCATCAAGGTGAGAGAGACAAGTTTCTAAGCTAATTTATTTGTTTCGCATGATGTGTCTAATGGTCGTACCAGGTGTGACATCATCTTCACATCTTCAGGGTTTATTGTTATAGATAATTTGGCATTTTTATCTGCTCAGGGATGTCTCGATGGTCAACCAAACATGGACGATAACGACTCCCTGCCACTGCCTTTTGAGGACTTCTACTTGACCGTGGGGGAGAACAACCTCAGAGAGAGCTTTCGTCTGCTGGCTTGCTTTAAGAAGGACATGCACAAGGTCGAAACCTACCTGAGGGTTGCAAATTGCAGGAGATCCCTGGATACCAACTGTATCCTGTAGAGGGCGCCGATGTATTGAAAGTCAATGCTGCAAATCTAAGACCAGTTTAAGTTCCTAAAACTTTCTAAAGTAATTTTAATTTGTCTTATATATGCAGCAATTGTTAGCCAAGCATGGCTAGGCCTGTCTTTTCTTTTCCCCTCCTATATTTAAACCACCTTTGTATTTATTCTTCTTACTAGGGAATGCTCTTAAATTATAGCTGGTCCTTAAAAACGTAAAGGATGGGTCTGATTTAAAATTTCAAACTGGTGCTAAGCAATTAATGGCAATATATTTTCAAATGTGGCCAAATTGACCTTAGTCAAAGAGCAAGCAATTTGTACAATATTGTTGCTCAAAAGGCTAAAGATCAGCGTTACTTCGAAATTGTAATGAAAATGGATGAGCTCGCTCATGTATGCATGTAAGATTGTCTCACAGATTATGCCCTTATATGCGCATCCTATTCTCATGCTCTGTATCTTTCTCCATTAAACTTTTAAATTGCATCCATTGAGCTGCGTGGTTTTATTTTCCTGTTCAACATCACACACACCTTTTGTAGATGTTTTTTGTGCCCTATCAGGAGCTGTAATGCCTTCCAAAAAAAGCTAAAACGAACCAAAATTAAACATTGGCAGATTAAACACCACATGCCAAAATGCATTAATGCAATAATATGAAAACGATTAGCAGTGTTCTGTGACGTATTAACCGGATGAGGCGAGATTACATTTTGAAAATGTTTAGCAATTATGTAGTTCTATTATTGTCAACGCTTTCAGAACGTTTGGAACTTTCGTCGTTACTACGTCAACCCGGAAACTCCAATGTGTTCAGTGCTTTCGGAATCCTTCCACTGATCCAATCACGGCGCTTTACGTAATATGCCGTTCACGAGCGCCAAATGCGATTCGATTTGTTTACGGAAGTCACAGAGGGGCACCGCGTGAACAGATTATCCCGTTTTGTATAGCAATCATAGTTTTTTTGAGGTAACTGCATCGTTGTCCAGCTTTATCTAAAATCCATATCACATGGATATTGAGGTCGATATAATTGATTTTAAAGTCCCTCTCGAAAACAACAAAACAATTTTCGTTTGGGACATTCAGCCAACATTTTCAGAGGCTTACATATATGTGAGTGTATTATATTGTGTCAAGATATTAATATTATTAGATTCCATCGTACTGTTATATCTAATGAATGACCAATGGATAAACCTTATACTCTTCGAGTGTCTTTGCTCAAAAATGTACATTAACTTTATGTTTGCATAAGAACTCTTAAATTGGTTAACGTTAGCTTGGACTTTTAGGTATTTTTAGTGTAAAATAATCAACAATTGCCAAAATGTACCCAACATTAAGCTTAATTACTTTTAATTGAATGCCTCATCTAACTTCTTAGGAGTCCCTGTGGAGCGTGTATTCAGCATTTGGAGCTCTTTACTTGTTAAAGGTCTGTCCCAATGCCACGGTGGCAGAACCTGGGTTCTATGCGATGGTGAAGTTCTACTCATCAGCACAAGCGTCTAAAGCTCAACGGGCCACTGATAAACAGTGTCTTTTCCAAAGTTCTCCTTTAAAGGTAGCCTAATGTTTACAGCTGCAGATAAAGGCCACTTTTAAGAGTTATTTTAAAGAAAGAATTTGTTTTGCAAACATGTTTCTTTCAACCTATCCCTCAGGTCCGATTAAGCACGAAGCAGAATCTGTCCTTCTATAGCACTAAACCTCTCAGCCTTTCCAAATGTGTAAATCTGGCTAATCACTATCTGGGCTTTGGAGGCTGGTCTACTCGCATTATTACTGTAAGCTGCAATATTGATTATATACACCGAACAGACTCTTAATTTTTTAATGAAAGGCTAAAATGTGCATCTGTTCATGGCTGGTTTGTAGACAAATAGTTTGTGTTTCAACAGTTGAAGGACATCTCAAGATGCGTGGACGCAGGGTGCCAAGAGGAAATAGATGACCAGAGTGTTCTTTTGAAATATGGTTGCATTGCAGAGTTGACCTTCCAACAGCATGGAATGAGCTGTCAGGGGGTTGGTGTGGCAGAGGAGATCATCGACAACGATCAAGGTTAGTTTACATACACACGTAGCTTGAGGCATGCGATTTTCAGCATTTTTTCAGAAGGTTATTGCTAAAAGGGAAAAAAAATCTAGAGGTTTTATTTTATGTGCACTGATATATATGTAAATATATATCAATTGTAGTAATAAACATTTATAATACTATTAACATTTTTTATTACTTTTACAATTAATAATTAAATAAACAAATATTTCTGTTTATTATTCTATTTCTTGTTTGTTTGTTTGTTATATTTAAAAAAAAATTAGTTTAATTTGTTTATTTATTCATTTTCTAATTTAGATATTAATTAATCTTTTCAATTAGACAATATGAACTGTAATTTCATATATATATATATATATATACTCATACAGTATACATTAAAAAATATTTGCATTTATTTGCATGTCTATATTTATATTCATATAATATATATTATAAATAAATATATTTAATAAATAAACATAACATATTTCTCTGTAAATACATGCATGTGTGTGTATTTAGAAATACAGAATAAATATATAAATAAATACACAGTACAAATACATATATTATGCCAACAACAACTTTTATTTTGGATGCAATTAATCCTAATTAATGGTCTGAGATATATTTATATATTTATTTTCTCACAATCTGTTAAATTCTTTTAGATCCAGAGGAAAAGCTGAGAAAAAGAGGGACCTTAATGAAACGTGCCAAAGACAAAGCTGTGGTGGCTGCCTTTGAAAAAGTGCTTCTCATGATCTTGGGTAAATTTCCAGCAACCTACTGTATAAAAGTAGTATACAGTATATTGCAATCTATTTTTTTGTCATTATTGTCCCATAGGAAATGGGAAAGTAGCAATTGAGATCAAATACGATCCAGATGAGATCCTTCCAGAAGAGAACTCGGAAGGAGTCATTAAAGTAAGTACTTCAAGATCATTGAACATTCTGGTTAATGGTGCATTGAGTTTATTACATTTGCAAAGAATCAAATATATGACACTTTGTCCCACATCTACTGAAATCAGCTCATAAGATTATTTTCCAGTGTTAGTAATATTATCAACCATTGATATGAGGAAGTAGAAAGTCTCTTTCAGTTCTTATCTGGTCAGTGGTTTAGTAACACCCATTCAGAGGGCTGTCTAATAGCCAACTGCTTCATGTGGCAGGTAAATGACATCTCCTGGAATGAGTTTGAAGATGCTGACAGTAACACTGAGGAGGACTTCCCATGGGAGCTCACGGTGGACCTCCCTCACTGACACCCACTCAACTTTCTCAAACCAGTCTGTTGACAATGTTTTCCAGATAATGACCACGAAAATGATATTTTTCTCTTTAATGTTAGGTATTGACCATAATGTGTGTAGCATTACGGTCATCCTCTGTGGTTAACCTTCCAATTTCAGTGCAGCTTCCTCTTCTCTATTTCCAAAGCAATTCTCTGTTTTTCTTATCTGGCTGATACTATCATCACCACAGGTGGAGGTTTAAAGGTCAGGTCAGATGTCAAGCCATGGATTTTATAAGGAATTTAGGGAATACAAAATGCATCAGCTTCTAAAATATCTTGTGTACTTAACATGATCGACCTCTTTGTTTGACTTATTTGTAAGAATACATTAAGATGTGTTCTCAGTAAGATGGGCTTTTGTGTGTTGTGTAAATAAAATATAACAATGAATCTTAATTATATGTGCCTCTCTTATTTATTTCTTTGTCTTTGCTGCTTTTGTTCAGTTGAGTTTTCTTTGTCAAGGACATTTTTAATGTGTTTTTGGTTTAGGCTGAAGAATAATATGAGTAGATCCATAAAAACAGGCTACCCAGATTGCGTAAAACTCAATTCATTGGCGTGATTATTAATTCCTTTTTACACACATGTGTAAATGTGCTTCTTAAGTTAATTACCTTTAGGTGGCAGTGTCTGTTTCAATGCAGTTGATTTGTACAATGACGTTTTTATATTGCAGAGTTACAAAATAATAATAATTATCTCAGCAAGCATGGGCAACAGTTGGGGTGGTGTATAGAATGTGGCAGAGCCACGACTCAGCTGGGAATTGATTTAATTATTTAAAGTATATAATCATATTTATGAAAATATTGACTGATTAGTATGTTGTCAAATTACAAGAGATAACATATATGGGTCATTGACGGATAAGACTTTTTAAAAAGCCAATTTTAAAATACCAAAAATATGGACATGTTTGGCCATTTTCTAAACATTTGGAATGTAGTGTACACAAGTCTT
>JAUCMT010000068.1:17760836-17788998 GCA_032357475.1 Enteromius thamalakanensis
CTATAGGCTAACACACCACATAATGATGTGCATTTTAAGGCACTTCAGTGGATATTTAATGTTACCTATGTTTTGTCAATTTTAAAATTCATTTTAATATATCAATATAAAGTGTGACAGACTTTTACTGTAGTCTTTATCATTTATCATTTCTTTATCATTTGCTTTAAAGCAAAATAAAAAGACAAAGTTTACTTTCAGAAGCCGTCACATTTAGGCGTGTAGTAGATGTCTTGCCTGAAAACTCGGATAGCAAAAAGTGTTGGGAAATCAAACCTCTGGCCATTTCGTTGGCATACCGTGTTCCGTTGAACGGCAGAAATTATTTTATGTACACTGTTCTTGGTCAACACGATGCTTTTCCAATGCGGCGCCGACTCCGCCCACACAGCTGACGCGATATCAACCGAGCTGCAGGTGTTATCCTAAACAGAGTGTGGTGCTTTGGCTGCTGTGTATTTTTCTAATCTTTTCCCGCTTTGATTTATAATGTTGTTTTTGTAATTATTATAATTTTCAGCTATTTGCTATATGAATTATACAAAGCTATTCTTTTAATAAAATATGGTGGGGTATTTTTTCTTACCGTCGTTGTGAATTGTATCTTGTTAAATGGTATCTGTGCATTGTAGGCACATTAAAAGTAAGATAGGTCCTATAGCCCTGCACGTGTTAAACTAATAACGGAAAACATATAATACCCTGCTGTTATTCGTAGGGTTCATGGACGACCGTCTGTACTGCCTGTTGGACAGGCTAGCACTGTATGCACTTAATTCTGCAGTAAAGATGAAAGGCTTTTACATCAATACACCTAGAAGTATAAGAAAGACAGATAAGATGTTTTGAAATGGGATAACGTTAGTGGATAGAGGTCCTGACATAATCTAAAATAAAATAAGCATTTAGGTACTGTATGACGTTTTTAAATAAATATTTTTGAAACGTTCAACCATCATTCCTTTCATTTGCAGCCCTTTTATATAAAAGTGCACAGTTACCGTCATGGAGAGAGGTGTGAAAGGGAGTGACTTGTTGATAGTGCACTTTCTCTGTAACGCGTTACATATATGATTCCTCATAAGTAAAGATTACTGTTAAATAGCCGACTATTTCCCCTCTTTATAAAACTTAGCGCACGGTCCGTTTTGACTATTTAAAAACAACAAAATCAAAAAGTAGCCTGTTATTAGATTCGAATATATGTCAATTGAATGAGCAGAGACATCTGAAAATAAGCATTCACATAATACATTTACGCCATTTGATAGGCAGTCTATATTAACCTGCCAGAGCCATACAGAGAGATAGCTTCTCTACGACTCTGCCTACTTATATGTTACTTGTTACTGCTATTTAAAAGTAATTCCTTACATTACAATATCACTGATTCAAAATTGTAATGCGTTACATACTCCTTGAGTTTTTTACCAAAATAGAGAGCGTGCGTCAGCTCAGCTGAAGAGTTCTGCATCCAAATAAACGCAATAGGCTAAAGCTTGTCACAGCTTCATCAAAAGTAGCCATGAATATGTCCGAGGAAATAATTTGGTGTTTTCTGAGTCCGTGTGAAAAAGATAAATTTCCTGACTCGCCATCTCCTCTGTTGCTCCTTCATCTATATGGATTTAAATTATAATGAAAGAGGTTTTTTCTTTTTTATTTAGTTAAAGTCTTTTAAAGCTTTTTTAATTCATGTCTTTTTTCTCTAAGTTTTGGTTTTTGTGATTTCTGTTTTTTTTTTTGTTTGTTTGCGTGGACACACAAATAAAAGTAGACCAAATCACACAGTCTGCCTTTTTGTTTCTACTGGGAAAAAAATGCAAGTGGTTGCGCTGGTTCCTCCGTGTGCTGCAAGAGCCTGCTTTATCCGCACAAAGTGAATATAGCCTACTCGCACATGTGTTAAACAGTGTTATATGCTTGAAATGTTTTATTTTATTTTAGGCAAGTTCTGATGATTTAAAAAGATTAAATTTATTAAAAAACGAACTTTACTTAAAAAAACGAAAACGTATATTAAATTAACAAAAATGCTCCAAGTGTTTTTCTAAATTAACTTAATAAAAAAAAAAACTAAACGAAAAATTATTATTTTGCCATTACACAAAAATCTGAACTATTTTAATAGCTGAAACAGTATGAGCTGTATTCATTTACAAACTTGGACGCCATCACACATGGATAATAACTGACCAAGAACAGAAGGCTGACTTTTCTTTTTTTTTACACATTAATGTGGTGTCTTGTTTTTTTTTTTTTGAACAATTAAAATTTAGGCTGAGTGTATTGTAACGCATGCATTAGGCTACAGACCATGTACCGAGTAAAATATTACTGAAACTTTTCCAAGTCACTGAATTGCTTGTATCATTATTATTTTACTGATATTTTTGCAAAGTTGTATTTTGGGTACTTTCACAACATTTTTAAAACGTTTTTTTCCAACGTGCAGATTACGTTATTTTAATACCTGAATAAAACGTCTCCCAAAAGTTGCAGTTTGGTCTGGTTTCATTTTCGTAGTAAACAAACGTTATATTTACGTTTTTTGACTACCTAAAGAAAACGTACCAGTTAGGTATTTTTACAACGTTTTAAAAACGTTTTATTTTGGTTGTATATTTTTTTTATTTTTAAAAACGTTATTAAAACGTTTTTAAAACGTTGTACTACAACATTACCTAATTGCAACCAAAATACAACGTTGTGAAAAGTTGTGAAAATGTTTTGTGTTTGCTGGGGAGCCATTGTCACTCCCTCGCATACTAGCTTTCAGCCACAAAACATGTCTTTTAATTTTTTATTTACTATTACTATTTTGTTTTCTCTGAAAAAGTAAGTGGAATGATTTTCACATCATTGTGAAGTAAATATTCTAGCCTAATACACTAGCTACTCTAAAGTTTTGTGCAGGACTATTAAGTGTGAGTTAAATGGCCTTATTTCAGCTACTTTTATTTTCACAAAACCTACTAACCACGCATATTTATTTCCTAAAAAATGCAAACATGTAAATTCATTTTAGTCACATATTATTGTAAAGCAGTTTGTGCTGATTAAAAGAAAAATACAGGTTGGTCAATAATATGTTCTAAGTAGCTGAAAAAAGCTCAATTATCAGAGCATGTCCAAACATCTCAACTGCCCCAAAATCACCTCAGACCTCAGAGGGTTAAGAAATGATGACTGTCCAAATCAGACGACTCCAAAGTTGGTTTAAGTTCTGCAATGAAAGAACAATGGCAAAAATGGTTTACATAAAATATGAACACAATCACACTGTTTTGTAACATTAAAAATGTGAAGTAAATGGGCAGGAGACAAGTGAAACATTTATTTTCTAAAATATCATTTCCATCAATCTCAAAAGAATGATGCTCTGCAATATCTGTATTTTTGAGCTTTATTTTTTAAAGCTCAACAAGTCTAAAATATTACATGCAAACACATTACTTTCAACAATTACCACTTCATCTGCCTCAAAATAATTATGTATTACACAGCGCCATTTCCTTTCAATTTAACCGTGAAAAATAAGAAAACAAATTTATATGTAAGTGTTTTAATAACCGTTTATTAACACCTCAACAAGAGCGAATATTGTAAGATCGTATGTAAATATGATATAAGACACTCGCCGTTGTTATATCTGGCAAGTATATCTGCCGTTAAGTCATTTCTGAGGCAAAACCCGCATCGGCACATTTTTCAATATAAGCTCTTTTCAGACTATTCCTGCCTTCCATGAAATGTCTAAATACTCCCGGACACTAACAATGAATCATCACTTTATATTTTTAATCTTTACTTACCATAAATCTCTTTTACTCGCTTCCATCTCGAGATGATGAAAAAATGGCGGCTTCTCACAGTGGTGTCGTCCGATGTTAACGTGACGTGCATGCTCTCTAACGTATGCAATCTAACCCAACCGGTAATCCAGCGTTGGGTTATACAAAAAAACGACCCAACATTGAGAAAATAACCCAATAAAATGACCCAACATTCTCAACCCAGCGGTTGGGTTGAAAAAATAACTCAGCATTTTTTAGAGTGTAATGATGACTGTCCATGACTGACATGACTCTTATTTTGCCCCCGTCCCCAAACATATTACTCTGCTATCAGTTGAATATTGCCAAGAAAATTCAGATTTGAAATGCATTACATGTGTTCATTGAATACAAATAGGCACACTTCTTTTTACTTCTTTCTTTTATTTTGCTCTCAGGTCCCCACAAGTATGGGAGTTCAGTAACATGCCTGCAGTTCAACAAGAATTTTCTCATCACCGGCTCCGATGACGGTACGGTGAAGTTGTGGGACCTTCGGACGGGCGAGTTTATCCGCAACCTGGTCACACACGATAGCAGCGGGGGAGAGGTCTGGCACATCCACGCCTCCAATACCAAACTCCTTTATGTGCTAGGCAACCATTTTGTCATAGAGCCAACCGAGCTCCTGGTGCTGGACTTCGATGTGGACATAAAGTGAAGGGGGTGAACTTAAAGGGGACTTGTTTGGAAAATGGGGAGGGTGGTGGAGAGCAATCTGCCCCTGGTCTCTCCGCGTCAGGACCAATCACTCACTTCCCTGATATGTTGCGCCAATATTTCTCCCCATCTTGCTACGGTTCACGACTGCCGCCACAGTTCACCTTCAGAAGGGGGGGTGGGGGCAGACTCTACAACGCTAATCATCTACAAAACAGCTGCACTTACAATCACTCATTTATTTTAACTAAAGCAAATATAGTTATGAGTTCATGGTCTACACGGTATTTCATGTTTAAATCTGTTGCATTGTGTGTTTAATGTTGTGTTTATAATAAAGAAATAAAAAAAATATTAATTCATTAATTGTGTGGTGTTCAGCCCCTGTCTGTCTTGTCTCCCCCATGTCTTTATGTATTTTGGTTTAGTCCTGTCCTGTTTGGTTTTTCCCATTTGCTTTGATTGTCTCACCTGTATTTTGTAACAGCTGTCCTCACTTCAGTCTTGATTAGTTTGTCTTTAAATACCTCTGTCTTTTTGTTAGAATTCATGTCCTGTTGAAGTCATGTATGTGCGTTCGCTGTTTCCTTGTGTGTGTTTATTTGCTGCCCCGTCAGCTTTTTGTTTTGTATTTTGAGTTGTTTAATTAAAGTTTTGCTTTTCATTCGACCCGCCGTTTCCTGCCTGTTTGTCTTGGCGCACACTCTCAGCGAGCTTACGTGACACTCCCTCATAGTTTATTCTATTTATTTGTGCAGTTGCAAAAAAATTATAAACACTAAATATACTGTGCATTGTAAAAAATAAAAAGTTGACTTAAAATTTATTACACAGTTTTTTTAAGTTTACTCAACTTTATCCCATGTCATTAAGTAAAGTCAAATTATTGTTAAAGTCACATTTAGTTTTCCATCAGCTGACACACTTTATTACCTTAAATGTTGATGTAATTAATGTTTTTCTGTTTTTTTGGTATATATACACAGTAAACAAATGACAAACTTTAATGAATAAGTTAGCAAGTAGACAACATTTTGTTTGTTTATAAGACAACTTGAGATATTCAGAAACAGATGTAAGTGGTTGAACATAGTCTAGGCCTCAAAACTAGACCTCAAGAATGATGGCGATCCACAGATGTTAAAAAGATGAGCTTTTTACACCACAGTACAACAAATAACTAATAATGATAAAACAACAACTAAACTTTAAATTATATCAGCAAACAGCAAAACAATAACCATATAAAAGTAACTGCGTAATTTATTCATGCTGCAATGCACGCTGGGAACTCACAAAGTCAGTAACATGAAATTATTTGTTCAGGCAACTGTGTTTGACTTGTATAGGGACAACCCTTGGGGTAATTTTGTTGATCTGATGAGTTTTTATGTAGTTTAAAGAAAATATTTTAGTAAGGCTCCATATTTTACGGTGTGTCAGTATAATATGGAAACAGAAAAATAATGATTGGTATTAGAGGAATGTAGCATGAAAAACTGCTCTTTGCATATATTTATTTCAGTCAATACTTGCTCAATTAATATTACACACTTCTGCATCATATTATATGCAATAAGCAGCGACTCTTCTTTTGTCTTAATAAAAGACATATGTTTTAATAAAAAAAAACAGCTTTACACACATCTTTATCAGAGGCTAAATATTTGATAATTACCTGCTATACATTTGTCTTCATTTGAGTGTTTTCAGTGTTTAGCCTATTTAGATCTATAGCTCCAATATATTGTAGCAGGCCAGTTAAAATGAATCATAAAAAAGGGAATTTTCCCAACAATACAATTGTGGAAATGTTGAGCATCTACAACTTTGTGAAACCACTGGCCATAGTGGCAAGTGAGCAAAAAAAGTTAATGTCATTAAAAGGCTACATACACACAGGGGGAGTCAAAAGGTGATTGGCAGTTTCATGATGACCTGGTGCAAAGTTTTTTTTTTAGTCAAAAAATCAAGTCACCCATGATGACTCAACTCCCCTACAGGCCAGATTTAGCACATGCAGCTTCTGGCTCTACTTGAATCCAATAATCTTGAACTTGAAGGCCTCATGGTCCGATTTACAATGTTTATTGTTTTCTATAGTTTCACCAAAACAACTATGCCAGGCTATAATTTACATATATAGCCCCTAAGGAGGGAGATGGAGTCAGGGCAGAAAACAATCGGTAATCAGAATAAACAGTCCAAGATCATAGAAAGACATAACACAAGAAAAACATTCTGAATAGTAGCCGGGGCAAACAAGACTTCACATCTATTGAGTGTGAGAGAGTGGCTTATAAAGGGGAGATGTAATGAGAAACACCTAGGCCGGTGATCAGCCCTAGGTACGGGGCATTCTGGGAAATGAAGTCTGAGAGGAGCTAATACTCCATTGAGGGTTTCCTCGAAGATCGAAGAGAGACAACATGATGCAAAGTGACTGAGGTCGGACAAGAAGAAAAAAACAACAACATAATAATAAATAATAAATAAAAACAAATGTGTTTCTCTGAAAGAAGAAAGTTACATAGCTACACGTTGGGTGCTTGGAGGTAATTAAATTATGGGATTTTCATTTTGGGTGAACTATTTCTTTAAGGAGACAGCCATAAACTGAAGGCTAAACTGAGGTTTATACACACAAACATACATATATATATATTTATTCGTAAATTTGCCAAATAACTGAATCCCTTCAGCAAGAGCCTTTCCTGTTAGGAGCTCTTACAATGGATTTGAATACAAAGATGGGATTAATTTCGACGCATACAAACGTAAATAGAATAGGCTGGTTACATCTGTCTTTTTTTTTAATGCGATACAAATATTTTTTTGTCAGTGATAGAAGTATAATTTAAGATGGCAGTGAAAGCACGTTTAAGCACGTTTAACAAGCGTAATGGTAAATAAGACACAGTGACACTATACTTAAATAAAATAATAATAATAAGATATTTATTTGCAACAACTGTTGGAGCGCTGAATGCTGCACGCACGCGCAGGGCTCCCTTTGCTTAACCAAGAGAGTCCCAAAACACACTTCAAGCGCTCTTCCCCCTCGAAGGGAGTATGGCATAGGGATATATGATAGAGATACCTAATATCTGGGAAAACTTATCAAACATTAAAAGAGTTTTATTCATTTAATAATTGTTCCAGAGTTTTCACATCTGTGTGCTAGTGGTGGTGCTTTTAGGTAAGCCTTTACAATTGCATTTTTTATACTTATATCGACATTTAACCAGAGACATTTTCCACCAAATAGCTTCTGTGTCTCACAGAAGAAATGTTGCGCCCCATATATGACTTTGGCGCCCCCCTTCGAGGAAAAACCTCTTTGTGTTATCTTTTATAGTTAAGCAATTGCATTACAAAAATATCCATAAATAATAATGAAAAAAGAATGTAACACTTTATTTTACAGTGTCAGTGTTACACGTTACATGTAATTACTATTATGGGAACAGTAAACTAAGCATGATTACATTTCAGTAACTGAAATAAACCCTAATCCAAACCCTAACCATAAGTAGGCCTACATGTGGCTACTAAATATAAATATATATAATGTAATTTAAGGAAACCTTGTTAATATGTAACAAGGACACCTAAAAAAACAAACAAAAAAAAGGTCTATGGTTTTGAACATGTTATTTGTGAACTTTTTACAATACACGTTCAAAAGCATTGCTGAAGTAGGCTACAAGTGATGAGTGGAAATTCAAAGTTTTTATTGAATAATGCAAATACCTCAAGCAGTTTCAATAAAAACATTTATTTGAAAGTACAAAACATTTTATGACAATTAGAGCAAATAAATAACAATAAATAATATGAAATATTAAAACAATAAATATACTGGGATGTGAAAATTGTGCACAAAAATAAATAAATCGATTTCAATATACTTTAAACAATTATAAAAATGCACCCACCATGCATGTGCATGGCAACACATTTATTCATTTATTTTTAGTTAGCAACATATCTGAGTATTTTAGGCAAAGAGGCTTATTTTCACCTAAACCAAAGAGAAAAGTTTTCACAGGTATTCGTAAGCAACATAATTAGCTTGTTTGATCTGACAACTTCAAGTTTTCATAGGAAACACATAAGGTAAACTCTGTGGCTATAAAAGCACCACCCATTGGTCAATTTAAGAGACTAGCTTACACTCTAGGCTACATTCATTGCACATAAATACATTTAAACACACAAAAATGTTTAAAACATTCTTTTTTTTCCCTCCAGTTTTTGTTTGTAAGGCAGTTTTTTTTTTTTTTTTTTTTTTTTTGCTGTTCTGTGGAATGTGACACAAGTCTTTAGGACTTTTTCTATCATTGTCTCTTAAACTTTTAGCAGAAACTTTGCGTTGTGTGCGATGATGTCCATCCTCTGAAGGTGGCTTTTCACAGCTCTCCGGATCTGCTGCCATGCTTCAGCACTATATTTCTTAAAACACAAAAGCAACAAATTTAGCTACTGACTCAAGGGATTCTGCTTTAACATTGCAGAAATGCAAAGTACAAGTACAAATATGCCTCTTATAGAAAAAAATAAAATAAAGATGATTACAGAAACCAAGGTACAAACACACAAACACACAATGTAACAAGCTGTGATATGATATTATGCAATCAAACTTACATGTTTCTTTAAAATCTTATTCAAAGTCCTGAAATGCCTGTCTATCCTTGTCTTGTAAGACTTTTGCAATGGATTTGGGTATCGGGACACCTGATAAAATGTAAACAAAATATAAACATTGAGAAAAATAACATAAATGACAAAATGGCAAAACATAATTGTTATATTTCATATAACTCATTTATTGAATTGTTCTGATTAAGGTAGACTTTTTGATCTGAACATCAGCATGATTGATGTCTTGTAACAGTTTTGAGGTTAAAAGTTTGAGAGACATCATTCAATCTAAATTCATGGTCTATTATTATTACGTCATTCCCTTTGATGATAACATAGTATTTTATGTAATTCATAAAATGGAATTATGATATCTGCTTCTTTCTCCCACACACGAATACTTTCAGACAAGACTTACGCATTCTTTAAGCTCAAATGACTGCCTGTGCAGGTCACTTAGGAAATATCCCACTGTCGTTTGGTTCCATTGCACTGAATTTCTGTCCTGTGAGGCATCCATGAGCTTGATGATGTGATCCAAGGTCGAGACAAGAAACTTTAGCTGGTCCTCCACCTGTATGGAGGCATAATGTTTAGGTTACTGGTCCCACACAAAGATTGTTGTGATGCATAATTGCATATAATAAGATTTTCACATAATAAAAATTCTAAACTAATTTTTTCCTATATAGTTTGATAGCATAAGTCTTATTTATGGAAGAAGAAAAAAAGTTTACAAACCTCAGCTTTGTCTATCAAGCTGTACAGGCGCCCCGGAATATGCATCTTGGTATTCTCAGGATATTGTCCACCCTAAAAAAGTGCTCCGTATATTTAGCTGTACATTCACCTTAACATTTATGAAAAATGTTTAAAACATCAACGTACAAAAAATTAATAAATTAATTAAAAAAAAGAAGAAAACTTTAATTGACAAAAACTTGATTGATAAGAACGATTCATTCAAACACGTTGAATGAAGCAAAGAAAAGCAAAGAAAATTAAAATAACATGATGGACTTTTTTTTTTTTTAACTGACGTGACAGAATCCCTCTATAATACACTATGTTGGTTTTTTTTTAAGTTAGATATCAAAAAGTCGTGAATCATTTTTTAAAGGTTAAATTAACAACTAGACTTTACAAAAACAATAAATTTGCTGTTGCATAGCCCAAATATCTACTCGAGAGTCTTGCAGAAAATGTCTGTGTTTGTATTGCGCAGCAGTCTAATGTCTTCTGATGGGCATTTACAAATAAATGATGAAGCTCTAAATCCTTAGCCACTTACCATTTCCCCGAGCAGCCTCAGAGAATCTGCGCTCACAGTCCCGTATCGCCGGAGCCATCTGCAAGCGGAGCACTGACTCTGCAGGGTTAGGAAAATCACAAAGATATACGTCCACATTTGAGTCTGTTTCATCTTTGTACAAGAGAAGTAGCTTTCTACTGTCTATCTCGAGAGAATGTTTCAGGGCCATCGTGAATTGATGGATTTTATTCGGGAGATTGGAAAGGGAAAACGCAGCAAGACGGTACTATCCAGTTTGCTTTCACTTTCTATTTAAGTTACCATATGAGCATCTATCCATAATAAAGATACGTTTAAAAGCAATAGCTACTGTACTTAGAAAAGAAGTCAAAAGAATATATAGGTTATTTGTAGTTTACTCTTTATTCGAGTTTAGTTGAGCCTATATAGACACCACAAGACGCACGCATTAAGAACAGGCTACACACATGCTATTATATTATCATGCTATAATCAGCTTTGATAGCCATAGCCTATATGTTAAAGCAATCACACGGCTCATAATAATTACCCAATTCCACAGTATTTCAAGGTCGCTGACATTTCCAAACGAGAGGGGGGTTATACCTGTTGGTTACACACAGAAACACTTTCTCGTTCGAGACGTAATGCCTTTACGCTTTGTTTACGCAATGGCGTGCTGACGCAACCTCGAACAATCGCTCTCACTGGATTTCACCGCGCTTTCTCTTGCTGCAGCAACATGCGATTTCTCACCAATTGTCAATACACAAGAAAAATGAGCTGGCACTGACCATCCGTTTATTAAATAAATAGTAAAATAATATTTACTTTTCAGCATATCTTTGCCTAGCCGATTTTTGGTTAGGTGTCCTTTGTTACAGTGTAATTATACGTTTACTAAGTAATGTTCATTCGGCTACTTTACTGCAGGGGTTAGGATTAAGATTTGATTTAAGCTAACTTGCATCCACTTGCATACCATGCATTATTTATTGTTATTGTAAGTACTTGTAACTAGAAAACCTTAAATAATATTTGTATTACAAAATAATTGTTATAAAATAAATAACCTAAATAAATAAATACAAACCCTGAGCTTTCGAAAAAGCTGGTCTACCAAGTAACCAGCTTGCATCTAAATGAAATGCTGTGACAATAGAAATAAAAAGTAATCAGTTGTTATGCATGTCTTTAAAACAAGACCTCTTTTCATATATTTATTGAACATTTTTGTGCAAAGCATACATTCTAATAAAAACCGTCCTGACAGATTATCCGTCATCTCCCCTCAAAACAAAAAGTTATTATAAAATAAACAAAAATTACTAAGATAAATAATAATAATAGTAAAAGCAACCATATGACAGAAAATACAGAGACACTGAAAAGCACTTTCTGACCTAGGGCTTCCCTTTTGTCCTTAAGAGTTTCAAGTCATGTTATAAACCCGTCTTGTGATAAATTTAACAACTTATTAACTGCAAGAAGAGATTCAATTGTTGAAACACCAATCTTCCAAGTAACTGTACTTGAAGAAATCATGATTTAGCCCACATTTGTTCTTAACCTTTCTGAATGAAAATAAGACTTCCTGCACTCACATATATAAATAAATCTAACTTGAATTTACAAGTTCAGTGTCTGGTTCAGTAAGCAAGTAATGATAACCTTAAACCACTTTTTAATGTTGTGCCTATGCCTGCAGATGGCAAGATCGGCAGTTTCTAGCTGTCTTTTATAACGAGCCGCATGAAATGAAGCAGATTAATAAAAAAAGTTTGATATTTCGATCGCAGTTCGAGACACAGAACATTAGTAAACGCGAAGAAAAACCTTAAAGCACACATTACGGTAGGCTACATTAAAAATGAAGGAATTCTAGAAAGTTATACGGGAGAAAACCTTCGCGTGAGAGTGGGCTAAGGGTTTTCGTTTTGTTCACTCATCGATACCTCTTGGATGTCTTTCGACCACATCTGTCGCTTTGACTTTTTCTGTCGTATATTATATGAGGTTAGGGCTCAAGTAATGTAAACAATATTTGAGTAACAATAATAAATAACAAATTAGCCTACTTTTTTCAGCCTTATTGTTTTGTGCACCGCTTAAATTAGACTAAATTAGTAATAATATTTTAATTGGCCTATATGTTTTTAAAAAAAAAAAACTTTTCCCCTTAAAAGGACTATAAGCGTTCGTGTTCATGTATGGGTGAGGTCAGCTAAATCCACACGAAAAGATGCATACATATATATATATATATATATATATATATATATATATATATATATTCCCCCAGTGATCTATAAATATATATATATATCTGTGTGTGTGTGTGTGTGTGTATAAACCCTGAAAACATTTAATTATGTATATATTTTATATATTCTAACATTGTTGCTTCAACACTTGATGACATGTAACAATGATTATATTAGTCTGAGTTTTTTAAGGCAGGCAGAGCAGAGTTTTACTTGAGGCTTGTCTGAGAAATTGGAATAAAATTGAGCCATAAATAAACTTTTGTTCTCACAAGGACTATACATGTTCGTGTTTATATATATATATATATATGTGTGTGTGTGTATGTGTGTGTGTGTGTGTGTGTATAAACCCTGAAAACATTTAATTATGTATATATTTTATTTTTTTTAAACATTGGTCAAGTGACATTCTCACATGTTAGAAAGACATTAAGACATTCATTACAAGCAACATGTAAACAACACATTTAAATTCTTCATCCTTCATATAATAGCATAGATTCCTGGTTTGTAAAATAAATGACAATAAAAATTCGCATATTATAATCATTTTAGTGTACACTTAATTAGTTCTAAAATAAATATGTTTATAAATAGCGTAAACCCAAAGCCGTTAATAAAGCGGCATATTAACATTCATTCGTCTGGAAATAAATAACTTAATTTTTACCATACTGACTTCAATAGAAAATGAAAATTGCTAAATAAAAATAGTGTGTTAATAAATACTGGACAACATGTAAATTACGGCATGCTCACACGTGTGGTTAAAATATTCAAGCTGAACCCCCAGATTGAGTTTTTTAGGCGACCGTTAATTTATACTGTTTAGGGTTACTGTTTCCATGGCGACGCGTCATACTTGTCATGTGACGCACAGCAGTCGCAATAGCGCTGTGTGACACATGGATCGTGTTAACTTCGTTTTTAATTTTTTTATTATTAATATTTACAAACATACTGAAAACATATGCTATTAATAAAACATGCCGTCAGATTATATTTGTAAGGATCATTATTACTATTTCTATAGACATCAGCGTATAAATGTGTGGTTTTGCTAGTACTTATGTGTTTTTAAATGTACGAAGCCTGAGATTAGCAGTATATGGTTGAAAACACTGCATATTTGTGATAATATGACAAGCGCTCTGCACCAGCAAAAGCGCGAGAGCAGATTTGAAATCAGCAGTTGATGACGTTCTGCACTGAACGTTCTAATCACACTGGTGTGATCGCGCGAAAGGTTTAAAATCGCCTTCTTTTAGGTCTTGTCATTTTTGTGAAGTGGTCCATGACAACCAGAACATCCTGGCGTACAGTTTCCCATGCGCAGCAGCTAAAACTCTAAAAAGAAAGAAAAGTCACAGTTAACCAGAGCAGATTTGAATTATGAAGGTATGAACTATGATTCTAAACTTTTTTTTCCGGTATGACTTGCTGAGTTTTTGCACCTGCTGTGTGAGAAACTGATCAAGTTTCCTGAAGTTTTCGACCAACGTCTCAAGTTCAGAGCTCATCCCCGGTACCTAGATAAGCAATAACGATTAATCTCCAAATGCTAAATAATAAGGGTGAATGTTGACTCAGCCCAACTACTTACCAAATGTGACGTAGTATGTCGATTGAGGTGCTCCATCAGATCTCGGAATGCATTGTTTTTCCAGTGGCAGTGAGCTCTGTTTTTCTTGAAGAGCTCAAAAATATAGTTATATGATATCTTCAGTGCCTGAGATACCTCCTGAGAAAAAAAAAAGAATGTTCACTGGAGTAACAGAAGGACACATCTGAACTAGCAAATCAAGATATTTGCAAAATCACTGCAATTCCGCAGGAAGATAGATCTGCAGCAAGCAAGATAACATTTCTGTGTTCTGTATTATATTTATATTGTTGCCTATACCTTTTTTGGAAGACTCGAGAACCGATCAGACATCGCATTTTCCACGCCACCCGGACATGCTTTATGGCCCTTTGAGAGAAAGAGGAAATTTGACATTTTTAGCCATTTACAGGATATTAACATATTGAGGCCACGAACAATGAGCAATAAAGGTAACACCTACAATTAGGTACTACACTATAGCCTATATTATTCATATAATCTATATTTATTAATAAATACAGTAATATTTATTAATAGATGAATTATCCATAGCATACTGTTGTAGAGTGCTTAACACATTTTCAATAACTTACAGACACACACACACACACACACACACACAGTATAATAGATAGATAGATAGATAGATAGATAGATAGATAGATAGATAGATAGATAGATAGATAGATAGATAGATAGATAGAGTTTAGTTTAGTTTAGATTAGATTAGATTAGATTAGATTAGATTAGATTAGATTAGATTAGATTAGGTTAGTCTCACCAGTTCATGCAGAAGTTGAATTGTTGTTTTAATAATGTCTCCTCTCTCCTCCTTAAAGGATTCTGTAAATAGGAACGGAGACATGACAATCCACAAAAAACATAAAAAAGTTCTCATTGTTGTTTTCTATTGACAGTAAAAGTTATAGTGCAGAGCAACTCTTCAGACGATATAACTACTAGGATATGGATGCTCTCTTATGGCAAAGGCTCTGGCTATATAATGTTCTCCAAAGAAAAAGTACCCCACTAAATTTGCATTTTCTTCAGCAGGTGACAGCGCGGGAAGCCCAGCGGTATTACAATCGGAAGTTTCAGAAGGAGAAAATGAAAGACTGCTTCATTTTGTCCTGGTGGGCGTTCTTTGTCTCACCTTGAAAACGCAATGAGATGGATACATGGATATCCTTTGAGACAGTAAAACTGGGACTTTCACCCACTATTACCATGTAGACGCATGACATCATAAGTATGTCAATACGAAATAAATTAATAATAATTTTGATAGCCTATTATTCACGTTAACTCTAGTCTATTTTGTTCTGTCTTTCTGTTTTGCGGTATATAGACTATACGCAAAATAGTATTTTAAAACGATATAAATCAGCTGTATGTGTTCTTGTTTGTGGTGATATCATCAAACCGCAAGGTGATGATTGAAGCAGGTGGTAATTCCTCATTGTTACATGGCAGCACTCGCAAACAAACACGTCACACCGCATTTCACTTTCAGTTTCCACAGTGACCAGTGTACGCTCTCCCGTAGAATTCCTTTAGCATTTCCACGTGAGCATTTCCGGCATGACGCAAGTGTTTAAAAAAGCTATATTGCAATACTGCAAATTTCGTTTGCTTTTTTTTTTTTGTTTTATTATTTTTAACTTCAAAAATACATCGTCACTTGGTGCCTTGTGGACAACTATTAGGCTACATTAAATAAATGCATAGGCTACATACATACATGAATGAATAGTAGCTAAACCAATGCTAAATGCAAGAAGTTCTGTTCACATAATAAATAAATAAATAAATAAATAAATAAAAAAAACAATGAAAAAGGAAAACGTAAGCAAACTGTTTTTCAGTTGAAAGGAAAATTAGTTAATTAGCTACTGTATCTTTCTTTGTCCTGTCTGGAAATTCATTTCAAAATCCCAGTGAAAAGTTTCTTACATAAAAAGGGCAAAACAAACATTGTTTCTTTTTCTAATAATATTTATAATGCATGGTAATAAATAATGTAGGCTATGAATAAATGTTGGCCATAATAGGATAACCTATTAAATGGCGTTACATATGGCAACACTAAAACAAATAATGAATTAAAAATTAAAAAGTGTAATGCTGTATAATATTTAATGTAGAGGATAGGGTAGAAAATTTCTTTTATGATAACTTGAATACTAATATTGGAATAAAACCAAAGGCAACCAATGGAATGTAGGATACTAATTTTATTTCACACAGTATAAATAACAATACTTTCTTGAAACATAAAACATACGGCTTATATTAATTACGATGCCTTTTATTATCCCCGCGTTATTGCAAAGATCAGTCGGTAGGGGGCAGCGCACAATCGCCGTTTTGACGATTAAACAAGAACTGTCCGATTCTTGCCTTTAAATTGTAGCTCCATTTACATTCACTGTTTGTGCTCATGAGAAACCGTGTTTTATTTAGATAGTTACACAAATCTACAAATGTATCTGTTGTATTAGCTGTCCTGTAACACTTTTAGCTTGATATAAATGGACGCATAAGAAACAGGTTTAGCATAAAAGTTTATTGCCTGCACGTTTGCTTTTGGTCCAGTTTGTGTTTATGGCTCAACTGCCAGAATTGATTAAAACTGAACTGCAGTAGACTGAGGGGCAAAAGGTAGCCTATACCTCCGGCTAAAAAATGTTTTGCAAGATTATATAATTAGTCTGCATTCAATTTGCTGTGCTACCTCACGTGAACAAAAAATGGTATTCACAGATACAGATTACTGAAACATGTTAATACTTGTTGAAGAGTTACACACCACCTATGGTATCTTTTGATGTGCCTGCATGCCTCAGTCATAAGATATGCACAGTGTTATGATTCCAGTTAGTGTTCCACTGGGGTCACCGTGATTTTGCCGAGTCATGATCCTAAGCTAATGCATACATACCTGTCCTCTATTTCAAAGTGTGTCTGGGGGCACGAACATGTGAATCCTCCACAGGAAATGAGATAGTTTGAGAAGAGGAAACTTTGTGTTGCTGGCTTATTGAACAGGAAAGAGGGGGTTTCCTTCCAGAGGATGAGGAAGAGGGAGGACTGCAAAGAGAAAGAAAGACAGACATGTGAATGTTTGTAGGCCTCATCAGTGACCGTGTCAGATATACCACTGAGCACTTTCCAATAAATGTAAGCTTTTCTAACAATAATAGGTTCTGGCTACATAATAAATAAAAGCCTAGATTTTATAATAATACGTTTTGGTACAGAAAATGATTTTTGTTTAAACTGTTTTAGCAGTTTTGAGTGGGGAAAAAATAAGGCTTTACCACGTGACACAAATAATGTTAATTCCAACCCAATCTCCTGTGCGTATAAATAGTATACAACATAAAAATGAAAAATCGTAGTATAGATACGCAAAAATTGGCTTTGGTGTGTGCGTATATGCTACGCGATGGGTAGGGTTAGTGTTGAGAGGTAGATGAGTATCATATGCATGGCAACAACTTTTGTATCATATGCATGCAAAAACTGCGTATTATATGCCACCTGCGCTAAAGTTTAAATTAAGCGTAACAATACCATGACTTTTCGTTCTTATTTGCCGTACTACTGTTATTTCTGAAAAAAAGAAAATTGACCAACTAACAGACATTATTAAATCAAACCTTATTAGTGACAAAATGACAACACTGAGCTTTAGAAAACTGAACAAGCAGCAAACTAGCAAATTGTTCATTTAACACACTCCATGTTTACAACCACGCTAAATGCAAAACGTGAAATTAAACTGTCCATTATGTGTGCTGTAAACATCCATGAGTAACTAAAACATTATTTTATGACCTAACAGCAGCTGATTCATCTCTTTATTCAAAAAACATGTAACATTAACCTTTTATTCCAGGACAGCATTCCAAGAGCATGCCCAAATAAAACATCACTGAAAGTACAGAGTCCAAAGGCATCAGTAAATCTTCTCTTGCCCCACCCTGAAAACATGCTTGCTTTTTTTCTGGGTGGGGCATGTTGTCCCGCTCACAAATCTGAGGGTGATTAGTAACCTCTGGGTTTCTGTTTTACCCTCAGTGCTCAGTATGAGATTTCTTAGTAATTATATTTAGCGGTAGTTCAGTTTTATGCAGCCTAAAAGTGATCAGAGGTTGTGCAAACTAGAAGGGAGGGATGAAACCACCAGAGCCCAAATGGGTGTGAATCAACCACTGGGAGTTATTCATAGAAACTGCATGGAAAGCTCTTGCAATAGTTGATGTTTTTCATTTAGTGGTGAATGGGACTAAAGGGAATCTCTCTGAGAGTCAGGCTAGCCTAAAAATACCTTTGTACTGCGCACCAGGACTGAAAAGATGCCAAGAAATGCGTACTCACGTGAGTGAACAACGATGAAAGCGAAACCATCTGCAGGTGAGAAAACTATTTCAGAGTAGTTCCTCTCAGTTGTAGTCTCAGTCATGTGTTCCTATCTTCTGGTTTTGTTAATTGATTTCACCCACCAACTTTCCAGTGACCCGATTTGTTGATGAGGCACAACCACATAGTAACATATTTGCAGAGAGTGAGACAGTGTAACTCCAAACCAGCAGAGGGAGCACTCACCTCTGCACTGACTATCGCAGCTCCCTCTGCTTCCTCTCTGGTGACTTCCTTTGGCGTCCAATTAAGCTGGAGCCTGCCAAACAGAAAGTCGTGAAGTATTGTTTTGCTGTAAGCTGACTCTACCAAGTGTTTCCCCTGCTTTTCATAGTCTAGTTTATGTTCATTGTCCTGACCTGTTTGCCATAGCCTTGTTTTCATTTGTTACTTTGGATTGTCCTCTGCACTGCACAAGATGGCTGCCAAACAAGAGCCAATGCACAAACTGGCCATCACGCCTGAGTCCTTGGACAAGATGGCTGCCACGGCTGACCCCCCGGCCAAAATGGCTTTTACGTTTAAGTCCCTGACCAAGATGGCCACCACGCCTGACTCTGAGGCCAAGATGGTCGTCATACCCACGCCTGAGTCTCCGACCGTCACAAAACCTCTGGAGGTCACGGAGGCCGGCCATGAACTCACTGTCTGTCCTGTCACGGCCATGGAGGCCGTCCAGGAATTCGAGGCCATCCATATACTCACGGTCTGTCCAGTCTCAGCCATAGAAGCCAGCCAGAAATTTAAGACCATGAGGCACCCCATAAACTCACGGCCAAGGAGGTAGACTATGGATGCTCTGCGCTGCCAGCCCCACCATGGCTCTGTCCTCCCTTCTCACTGCTCCATGGCTCAGGTCCCCCATGCTGCCATTGTCTGCCACTACTCCACGGTCCAGGACCTTCAAGGCTCCATGCTTCAGGCCCTGTTTCCCTGCACGATCCTGGCCCCCCTATCCCCCCAGGACCATCAATGCTCCACCACCTTCCTAGACATTTGGGTTCCAGTTGGGTGTCGGGAGCCACCCTTAGAGTGGGGGGAAATGTAACGCCAAGCCAGCAGAGGGAGCTCTCACGTCTGCACTGACTGTCGCAGCTCCCTCAGCTTCCTCTCCAGTGACTTCCTGTTTGGCGGCCATTTAAGCGGGAGCCTGTCAAACAGAAAGTCGCAAAGTATTGTTTTGTTGTAAGTGGACTCTACCAAGCGTTTCCCCTGCTTTTTATAGTCTAGTTCATGTTCATTGTTCTGCCCTGTTTACCATTGCCATAGCCTTGTTTTCATTTGTTACTTTGGATTGCTTTCGTGGATTTTGACCCTGGACTGTTACCTGTGTTTTTGTGTATGTTTCACTGCCTGCCCTGACCATTGCTTGCATACTGGATTACAATTCTGTTTCGCCTTGGATATTACTGTTTGCTGGTATTTGGACCTTGAATGTTTTGACCACATTGTGTATGCGAATAAAGCTGCATTCGGATCTTCAGTGCTTCTCTGAGTCTGGCCCTTGTTATAGACAGATCCACCTATTTGATAAGGAACATCATCTTGTCTGAGTTAACAGAGTTATACTTTATTGTTTTTGTGCAATAGCAACTGGTTAATAATTGTGAGGTTTTTCTTCCTAATGATTCAGTTGAACCATACCCTCATCTTCCTTTCTCTCTCTCTTCCTGTTAAGAACTGTCTCACTCTTCTGAAGCTATGATGTGTGCTGGAACAGGAAATGAATGCAGACAGGGGAGGCAGGCAAGCTGAAACTGGCACAAAGCTGTAGCGTGTATACACACCCGCCTACATTCACACACACACACACGCACACTGGCTTGAGCAACAACTGTCAGAGCTGGAACTTTGAGCTATAGGTAGAAGAGCGGTAGTGGCGAAGGACTGAAGCCTGTCTAAGACATTAAGCAGACCGAAGAAGGAAAAGAGATTTAAAGAAAAACGAAGACCAACAGAAGACGGATCTTACAAATGTAAATTGAAGAAGAAGAGAAAAGGAGAGAAACAAAAACAAAGGTGTGGAGAAGATGGTGTGCCGATCCTGCCTTAGCAGGTAAACTTGTTCTTACTTCTGAGTACTAATCTGCTTACTTTTAGTTGTAGATTTTATTAATTCTGTCTTGAGGTGCATTTTATTTTTAGCCTTGTGACTTTTTTCAAAGTCTGAGATACCTCAGCTACCTTCCTTTTTCCTGTCGTGCTGCATGACAAATGGCTATCTGTGCACATAAATAGCAGCTTGTTGCAGTATACAAAGAAAAGACGAAGTGAGCCATTTAAGGCTGTCTGATGTGAGACCAGAAAATCAATGCATACTGTGAACAACACTTGATTTTCTTGTTGCTTTATGTGCTAAATCTGTGATAAGGATAGTTTTGTTTTTTTGTGCCGATGTCGTAAATTGATCAGCACTATCACCCTGTACATAGAAGATGTGATGCCAGTATTCAGCTTCATGTGCTCAATGGATACTGTGAAAAAAGATAAGAATCATTGTGTATGCATGCTTAATCTATTCTAAGTGAGTACAAACAAGGCCTTTGAGAGTTTAAGTTTTAGACATTTCTGTTGTTGTGTAAACAGCACAGTAAGAGTGCTCTTTCTGCATTCCTGAGGTGACTGGGCTGGTGGGTGTGGGTGTGGAGGGAAACTGGAACACCGCAGATCTGGTACAGTTATCCGAGTACACTGCGCGTTCTGAAGAGAATCTTATTTCTCCCTCAGGTCTTTGCTGTGCACACCTTAGAATAACCCTTCTGACTGTTTGACGCCATTGTTTGTGTGGGTTAAAATCTAAAAGCACAGCAGGTTTTGTTTGGATATTTTAATTGTGCACTTTTAAGATTGGCCAACTGGTTAACTTTCGAAAATTCTGTCATTTACTCATCCTTCTTTCTTTCATGGGACACAAAAAGTGATGTGAAGAGATTTCTGATTCTTCGAAAGGTGATGCGAGGTAGAATGTTCAGGCTTTTTTCTTGAAGCAGATAGATTAGTGGCCCAAGTAAACTGAAAAGGCATCGTAAAAGTATATTTTTACAATGAATTTTCTTTTGAAGTGTTTCAACCAAAATCGGCATCAATAGTTTCATGAAGAACCTTTAAAATCCATGTTTGTTTTTTCACACACATTTGAATGATCTACACGCTGAGAAAATTTGTAGGGGACCCAAAATGGTTATTCTATGGCATCCATGCAAAACCCACTTTTTGTTACCTTTATTTTTAAATGTAAAAGTTGCTTGTTGCTGAATATCTCCTCCGCTTTCATCTTGATTTTCATCATGTTTTATGAAGAAAAGAAGTTGGAGATCGCTGACATCAAACCCATGTGCATGCTTGAATGCCCACATGCACAAAGTAGATTGATCAAAAACAAGTTAAGGATCTAAAACTTTTTTTTTTTTTAATCTGAACAGATTTTAAAATGTTAGGCATTGCTGACTTTGTAAATAGACAGAGAGGAATACTGGCCATTAAACGACTGAGAATCATTCACTACTTTAAACAGAAATGTATGCAATGTTGTTAGGAAACATGTGACTAATGACAACAATGTGTTCTGAAATCCTCTGAAAATATCAAATATGTTTAAAATCTTTAAGCCCAGCACAAACTGCACAATGTTCAGCTGAAATGTTTAAATCTGCAGACTGGCTCAGATTTTCTGAAACTAGTGCTCACTTATCCACACTTTAAATCAGTTGAAAATAGGTCAAAAATGTAACAAATACGCCCAAACTTGTTAGTTCAAATTTATGCGCCCTCCAGACCCTTGCCTTGTGCTCCCATCCCAAAGAGGCACAAAACAAACTGGACTTTTCCCATCTGATGAATTGAAGACCTTGCCGACTAAATTGTATGTGGCAGGAGATAATATGAAGTCTAAAAATGACCGGGTGCTGGGGTAAGTGAACCTATCACATAAAGACCCATTTTCCCCTGCCGTGAACATCCTGTAAGTGAACCAGACAGCACAGCAAGGTCAAAGCAAGCCAGGCTAGAGAAAAACAAGGAGTTTCCGTGTTTAAACAGTGTCTAAATGGGAACGGCCTCCTCCAATTGTTCTACGCTAACAGCCATTTTCAACTGGAAGGACACCCCCTCCCCCCCGAATAAAGCTTGAGCTGATTCCAAGGTAATTTCTTTTTAAACTCCTTCAACATGATGAATCACGCATTGATGTTACTCCTGGCTCGAAAGTTGTCAAACAGGTTTCAAAGCTGAGCTGTTTGTAAAGTACATTATCCAGTCTGAGATCTAAGCTGTAAATCAGTATGGATATAATGTATGACCGGAATCAAATATAGCCTATAACTTTGATTTTGGCCACTTCCTTCTTGGATTAAGCAACATCCTCCCCTTTGTTAGACCACAGGCAGGGTGTCCTTTCAATGAGTTGCTATCCCTTGGTATATGAAGCAAGAAGGTTGTCTGTCCTTTCGTTTACTTCCCTATTTAATAAGGACTGCTGTGTTTGTCTACAAACTCTACAAGATGTGCAAAGGTGGTTCATCTCGCCTGACTCTCAGGAGACTTGTCTTGACTTGTTCAAAAACAGCAGCTGATGTTGTTTTGGCAAGAGGCTGATAGTGTCTACTACAGCCTACAAAGATTTTTCTCCTTTTATATGGGTAAGAGCCAAACTCGATTTTGCCTTATTCTTTCAATCGATTTCTAATGGTGTGATGCAGGATCAGTTAAACAAGCCATAAACTCTGATTAAATCTTTCTGTGACACATAAACTACAAATAGGTTCGTACAATATAATTGTTTCAGTGTACATTATTTCAGTAGTGGCTGGAAGGGTGTAAACTGCTCACATAAAGAGGGCTTTTACACAAATTAATTTTTGATAGTTTTTTGGACATTGTAAATCTGAGAAAAAACCTTTTTTAAATTCCTTTGAGTTGAATATGAACTAGACTGTCCCATATGGATTTGGAATTTAAATGATGATATGCATAAACAAAACACAAATATATCCATCTCAAACAAAGCTAATTAAACTTAACAGAAAAACAACCACTACAAAAAAACGTTAAAATCCTAAGTCTCATATAACCACTGTTATCTGTCACTCACTCTCATAAGATAAAGACATCAGGTCTGTCAAGAAATTCTGGAGAGACGTCCTTTTAAGGTTAGTGTACAGTGTTAAGTGATTTAACCAAAGGTAAAACTCAACAAGATTTGTAAAATCTTTAAATAATAGTCAGTACATGTCTATTTTAACCAAATTGTCTGACATGCAGCTTCTCTCTTAAAAGAGCCACAGAGCATACGCATGTCCGTGGAATCAGTGTGTGACTAGACATAAAAGTACTGCATTTAGGATCCTTGGGGAATTGTTTGATTGAAGAAGCCAGCTTGCTTTGATTCAACAGCTTCAAACAGCTGGGATGTTTAGAAGGAAAACGGCACATTGGGGTTCAGGGACTTGACATCTTAGCATGACAATAAGCTGCTAACCAAGTTCTGAAGTTTCACATTTATTTATACAACCTGAATGACCATAGATATAACCGGAACACACAAAAAATCTCAAATCAGTAGAAAGCACATGTTTGCTGCTGACAGTGCAGCATGTCTTCCTTTCTCGCTCTCTTTGTATTAGACATGCAAGAAGAAGGAAGTCCGTTAAAACAGCCAGCACGAAAACCAGACTTTTAAAAAGATCAAGTGAAAAAGTGGTTAACAGATAATAAAAAATAGATAAATAAAGGGTGCCGCAATGCAATATTTACATGAGAACTGACAAAATGCGCCACATCTCCAGTGCTTTTGCAATCAGATCAATGTTCTTAAATATCCACGACATAATATCCGGTATAACTCCGATCCACATTTCTACATAATCTGCTGGCAGACGATTCCAAGTAGCACTTTAATTACTGACACTATGCTGCTATCTGTCTTTCGTATTACAGTCAACTTCCTTTTCTTTACAGGCAGTAGTCAAACCACATACAAAAGATTACCAAGCGATAGAGGTCGCCGAGCAAACATTAAACCGCTGTTGCGTCAAAGGTGAATCTCTTTAAGTACTCTGTAAACAGATAAACTGTCAATTAAAATAATATTATAGACATACATTAGATGTAAACCTACTAATTCATGTAATCCTAATCATTTAAAATCAACATAAAATAAATGTGATTTCAATTACTTTTACATTCCAAATACGGTGCTCTGATCTCTCTTGAGAGTCTGTGGAGGTCATGCTTGATTGGTTGCTTCAGGTCACTGATCAGAACTGGGGCATTAAACTTCAGTTATTGGTTCATGTCAGCGCACCCTATCAAAGAGCATGCCTTAATTCTCTTAGGTTAAACAACAGCTGTTGACAAAAGGTGGAGGTTAAAGGTCTCCACTATTAGCTTAAAATGACTCAGAGCTCTTGGAATGTGACACAGATGCAATGAAATACTGTGCTTGATTAGAATTAGAAGTGACTTCATCACGGCTATTCTGACTATTACTGTTTTTTAAATTTTTTATTTATTTTTGGACACATATGTTGAAAAGTCAAAGAAAAAAGAACTTGCTGCTAAAAAAAAAACAGAAGCAGAGAGTGCTACACAGGTGTCTTTGTAAGGTCAGTGATGCTCACTGAATAAGGTGGAGGTAATTTTTCTTTTAAAAAGGCACTCATATGGGAAGTTAAAACAAAAGCCTTTAATTTACCGGGTTTAAATTATTAAAAAAAGGGCTAAAAGTATATATATGCATTAAAACAGCCTTCTTCAGGACACACATCAACTGCTCAAACAGTTTTTTTAACTAGTGTTAATTAATGGCTCATCAAAAACAGCTGGTTAATATGTAGGTGTGGCTAAGAGTTGCTTCTTAGTGCAAAAACTAAAAAAGAAAAATGCTCTTTCTTTGTAGTTTACTAGCAATTGCTAGTGTATTTTGTTTGACAGTTCATACAACTTTGGATACACCATTGTGCAAGGAGCAGCATGATCTCATTTCGATAGAATCGGGCTTGTTGGGCAAAGTCTGAACAGCTGAACCTGTAGAAAGGTCAGCCAAAATGCTGTTGTTTTTGCATTTATACAGCAAGTGCTCTTTGCTCATGACTCAAATGTGAGGCAGCAAATAAACAGTAATCCACGTCTTCTGCTCAAATTGCTTTTTATAATCCTCTCATTTGTTTTCTGTCCACAGGAGGGCCTTTCCTGAGCCTTGATTCCGGCTTGATTCCCTCAAGGGGTGAAAAGTTGAGACGGGTAAGATGACGTCCTTACACGGTCTGGGCCTGGTACTGGTGGAGTTTGAGTATGAATATGAGGGCCGGGATGGTCACATGGTGTCCATTAAACCCAACGAGCGCTACATCCTCCTGGCCAAAACAAACGATCATTGGTGGCATGTCTGCAAAGATGAACGAGCCAAGCCATTTTATATCCCTGCTAAATATGTCAAGGAGCTTCCACCCAACATCCCTTCACCTCTAGACTTCAGAGAGCCCCCAAGCCCTGATGTGAGGCCTGTGGTGCCCGACATCACCGAGGCTCGCAAACCCGATGAGGTGACAATTAAACTTCGCTCCAAAGGGAATTACCACAAGACAGAAAACCGCATGTCAACATTTGGAGTTCCTTTGGATTTACACGAGCCCCCTTCTTACAAACACGGAGGACATTCAGATTCCCTCATCTCTCTAAACACTGCCTCAGAGTCATCGAATCAGAAGAAGAGGATGAGTCAAGCAACAAATCTGCTGTTCGGCTCTCGCACTGAAACGGTGCCTGAGAAGTTTCGAGTGCCTAGCTTCAGCCCAGCTGACCCTCTCCATAAACCTATCCCTGTCAAACCTGTGGAGCTCCCCATCATCAAGAACCTAAATGAGACCAAACCTCACAATAAGTCTCCTGAGCTGGAATCCCCAATAGAGCCAGAAAGTGAAAGCTCTAGCTCAGAACCACTGCCATCTCCAGACTCCGAGAATATTTATGAGTCCATATCGGACCTGAATCTGGACCTGCCGACACTGACAGACAAAGCACCTGCTGGATCGCCAAACCCTCAGATCAACACAACATGCTCAGCTCCAACAACAAAGGTACAGTTTTATCTAAGAAGGCATTTTAAATTCTTACTCCATTTCCAGAATGTTCCAGACACCTTAAAGAATACATTCAGGGAAGCAGAATGTAAACAGAAATTTGACTGCAACACGTGCAATACTTAAGGGAAAGTTAACCCTTAAATTATAATAACCCCATGATTTACTCAGCCTCAAGCTATTTTAGGTGTATGTGACTTTCGTAAATTGGAGTTCTATTAATGTATTTGTAATGGAAGTGAATGGGGGTTGAGATTTTGAAGTCCAACAAAAGTGCTTCATATGGCTCCAGGAGGTAAATAAAGGCCTTCTGAAGTGTATTAATGCCGTTTTGTAGAAAAATATTCATATTTAAAACATAGAAATAGAAAATCAGAGAAAAACAAAACACTGGTCACCCATTAGAAGTAGATAATTAAAAAAATGTCTTTCACAAATGCATGAATTGACTTCAGGGGGCCTTAATTAATGCCCCAGTGTCACAAGGAGGGCTTTTTATGACGAATAGATGAACTTTATTGGACTTCAAAATCTGGACCACCGTTCACTGAAAGCTTGGAAGAGCCAGGATATTTTTTATATGTACAGAATATTATGTATAACTCTGATTGTATTTCCTAATAGAAGAAAGTCATATACAACTAGGTTTGTTTATGGCTGAGTAAATCACGGGGTAAGCTGATTATAGTCTTTGGGTTAACTAGTCCTTTAACTAGCAAAGTCGAATCAACAAAGTTAAATAGTTTTGAAGACCATGCGTGACTTTCAGATTACAGCTTTACAGGATCTGCTGATGAAACAATCATGCTTATTTTCAAATCCTCTTTGAAGCAATGGTTTCGCTTTCAAAATTTCACTGTGAATCGTTCCTCAAACCATACTGACCTATTTCTGTGCAGAGACAACCAATGCTGATGCTGAAAGATATAGTTGCCTTCCACATGCACTGTAATGTTAAAATTTAACTTCTGTCTTAGGCGGTGAAAAGTAAATTAGCTAGAATGGAATAGCACCACACTACAGACATTCACAGACTGCTTGCATGCAAAGGAAGTTCTGTATTGGATTAAATAATGCCTTTTGACATTTAAATTTTGTATATTTTTGACACCTATATGCTCTCCGCTTGGCAGGATTTGTAAGCAACAGGGCATAAATCCTTATGAGGAAAAGCAGTAGAACAGGAAGTGTGTATCAAAGGACATGTTTGGGCATTTTATCAAAGTAAGCCACTAGGAGGCGATGTTAGCATGATAAATCAAAGCAAAGCTGTACGTTTTTCGTTAGGAACTGATATATACACTATATTACCAAAAGTATTCGCTCACCTGCCTTTACTCATTCTATGAACTGAAGTGCCATCCCATTCC
>JAUCMT010000068.1:17794271-17805565 GCA_032357475.1 Enteromius thamalakanensis
TATGTATATGTATATGTATATATATATATGTATATGTATATGTATATATATATATGTATATGTATATATGTATATATGTATATGTGTGTGTATATTTATTTATTTATTTATTTACATAAAATGTCAATTATATAAAAAATGAAAATTAATCACAGCTTTCTTTAAACATAAATCATACCAAGGGTGCGGAAAGAGAGAGAATCAAGTTTTTCTGTTTGCTGCATTATAAACAGATTTTATTCATTTTATATATTAAATTGATGTACTTAAGTAAATTTTTTTTATCTGATGCATACCGTTGAGATTATTGTGATGCTCCATCAGGCTGTACAGTTTGGCAGCATTATGTGTGTATCAAGCTTCTTTCAAATGTTGGTCGTGCAGCGGAAACCTCTGCCCGTTATTATGTTTTGATCTTGGCTTCCCTTCCCCAGAGAGTGTGCTGTGGAAAACACATTATCTGTATGCTTCCTCATTTTGGAAGAACATGGTATCCAGAGAAACTTTCACTTGGACTAAACAAACACAGGTTTTCATTAGGACGACCCATTGTTAATGTTTTTCAGAAGGAACATTTTTGTGGTTTCCGTTGAACTTCCACAGTTGTGCAGATCACCTGTGCTTTGGCCAGCTTTTTCCTTTTTGTGATGCCATAATAGTGTTCTTATGTAAAATCTTATATAAATGCTCTGTATTGTATAAATAACCAAGATGAGGTGATTCATTGGTTTTTAATATTTTGGGTAAACTTTCCAATTAAGTGCAGAGGTCTACTCTAGTTTATTAAAATTCCACTGAAGAACTTAACGGGAGAAAGAGTGAAGGGCTGAAGATGAAAGCTGGCAGGATATTTGATTTCACATAATTGTCCTTGTGTTTTCCTGAGTCGAGGGAGCGGTTCCAGCAGGATTTTCTTCCCATAGCTCTTTGATTTCATCAGGTTTCTATAGACCTTTGTTCAGATGAATAATAGAAGTTCTTGCATGGGACATAGACAGATATACTCCTCACTTTGACTTGATGTCATGTCAGTGCCATGCAGTGATGTGGTCTGTTTAATTGTATGCGGCCATACAAGCTTAATATTTACTTGTCTGTCAGTACACACACAACAGAAGTCCAGTGAAAAGTGTAATGCTTTCAGTATTTGCTACAAAGTAGATTTGGTTGAACTAGTCAAACTAAGTCAGCATATGATGATTTCAGATATACAAAGTAGCACATAGGAGCCTTTTCTGACAGAAATGACTATTTTGATTCAAATTCTTTGACGTTTCGGTTGTAATTCAGTCAAACAACATAAGGAGTGCTCTCAGATGATTAATTGTGGTTAATCGCATCCAAATTAAGTTTTTGTTTTCATATGCATGTACTGTGTATATTTATGTACTGTATAAATGCAAGCATTCAGTATATATTTAAAAACAAAAATGTATGTTTTATTTATAAAATATAAATTATAAATATATAATTTTTTAAAATTTATTAGTGCTGTCAACGGATTAATCATGATTAATCACATCAAAATAAAGGTTTTTCTTTACATAATATATTTGTATGTACTGTATATTTAAGTGTGTGTGTATATATATATATATAAAATAAATATCCACGATATCCTACCCACGTATCTGTCACAGCATTCCCACAAACTCAGTCCCCGTCTCACAATGCTACCTTGTTTACCGCTTACCTTACGAAACCTCAGAAAGGTCTGCAGCCTCGGCATAAGTGTATGGCAAGCCTTAAGGATCACCTCTTTCACCTCCATCTGAGCAGTCAGCAAAATAAATAAATAAAAACACACGCATGTATATATTTAATCAAATATGTGGTTTATATATTTAGATATAATATCAAATATAAGAAAATAAATATATAAATGAATTTACATGTAAATACTTTCTAAATATATACTGTATGTGTGTGTTTTAATATGAACATAATAAATAAACCCAGCATAAACGCATATATTATGTATAAAGACTTTTATTTTGGATGTCATTAATCATGATTAATCATTTGACAGCACTCTATGCATGAATGTGTTTGTATTTATATATGCATAAAAATAAGTGCACGCACACATGTAAACAAAAACCTTGTGATTAAGAATTTTTGTGCACTATTTATAATATACAGTACTTGATAAATAGCGTAATGTACTTTGTTATAATGTGTTTTGTCCATGAGGGTCATCAGATGGTGATGATGATGATGATTTTTCATCTTTCTGTGAAATGTACTTCTGTAGAGGCTACCATTATAACAATACAGGATCTTCCTTTTCTCTCCTCAGACAGAGAATGACCCCACCACAGCAGTGTATGCCAACGTTTCTGACCTGAAGAAGACCTTTCCTCGTCCTTCAAACTCCTCTACTTCAACTTGCTCGTCGCCAGGCATCGCCCTCAGTCCTGCTCCGGACTCCACCTCCCCACCCAACTCGGCCGGATGGGAGGTCCATACTGACCACGACAGCGGTAAGGAGTACTACTACCACCCTTCCACAGGACAGAGCAGTTGGTCTGATCCCCGTAGCCCCACGGCAGGAGCAGGTATGGAGTTTGTGACCTCCCCCGTACCTGTGTCCACCCCGTCCTCTGCACACTCACTGGGCTCAGACTGGGAGAAGCTGTTAGATGAGACCACCGGGAGACATTATTATTATAATAACGCTTCGAAGCAAACCTCTTGGACTGCTCCGGAGCTATCGCCACCTCTGTCCTCTACAGATAAGGCACACAGTCATGGCAAGGAGCCCAACGGGCCGGTGAGATTCTATCTGCCTCACCATTAAAAAATAAATAAATTAAAATAAAAATAGAAAAAAATAAGTAAGGCGTCATTAATATAACTTTTTTTTTTCACTGTTTGCTTCTATAGCCACCTCTTCCAGAGGAGGACTACCCAACGAATCAGCGTGAGGATTCCCATATTTCTTTTCAGCTCCCTAAGGATTTTGAATTGCCCCAAATCAAGCGCGCCATTATCCCTAGGGCTGTTGTGGACATGCATAAAGACGTCCCTGTGGGCTGGACTCACTCTGTAGGGGCGGATGGAAAATCTGTCTACACAAATGAACTCACACATGAACAGGTAATGAAAGTTCATCACACACACACATACTAAATGCTGGTAGTACTAATGAATGTACCATAAAGATCTGAACGATGTAGGTGAAAAGGAAGAAATGGGTCATTCCTGGTATCCGCTAACATTTTGGCTTTTATAAATGTTATTTTTTTTTTTAAGTTACATGTTTTTAGCTGTCTACCACAATAGTGACATGTGGAACACATACCGGCCAAGCTTGGTATTCTATTAGAATTTTTACCTTATTAGTTTTACATTCCACAGTCTATAAAAACCCAACAGGGTGGAAAATGATATACTAAATTAGCTGTAGTTTTTTAGTGATCAACATTTAGCTCTCTAACCTTTTATAGATGAACACAACATTTTTAACAGTCAGATTTTCTTTTTTTTTTTCTTTTTTGATCAAACAAACATTTTCCATAACATAGCCTTACAGGGTGGAACTTTAAGAGTGGGTCGAGCAGGAGAACATTTCAAAAACCTAAAAGAAAAAAAAAAAGCTATGAGTGAGGGGTGACATTTACTTCCATTTGTACAGTTAAATTCCAGCAGAAACAATATTACTTCTTGAAAACAATCTCAGTGGAATTTGAGGAAGTACATTCTAACAGGGGGGAAAATAAGTTTAAGGACTTGGTAAATTAAGAAAACTGTACAAAAATAAATACACCTTCACATGATTTATGTGTATGAGTAGATAAAGTCCATAACATTAAAAATATTCTGAGGTTTTTATCATTTCATGGTTTATATTTCTAGTGGAAGTTGACTACATTGCACTGAGGGCGTGATAAAATTGAACTCATTTATCAATTAAAGGCTTGTAAAAAAACAAAATAATGTTTTTAATGTCTATTATCCCTATTTAAGTGATAAATTAGACCATATATATATATATATATATATATATGTGTGTGTGTGTGTGTGTGTGTGTGTATAATGTCAGCAATTTATTATGAATATGTGACCATTTTAGAGAAAAGAGTATGTAAATCATAGAGACAGAAAGTGACTGTATAACAGGAATGACGAAAAGACTAAGAAGCTTGGTTTAGGTCCTAAAACCATTTGTTTTATTTATTTAATATAACTTTTCAATAGCACAAAGTGCAGTCTTGAATTATCATTTTATGTTGTTGTTTTCAAACAAATATATTATTTGTACATTTAAGAGCTCTTGAATTCATTTTGTAAGATATAAACCGGGATTTAGCAGATTTATAGCTATTGGTTTTGTATGTATCAGTGCCCTCTGTTGGTGATTTTATTATACTGCAACTGTGCACATTGCAAATAAAACTAAGGAAGTTATTTATTGTTAATCAGATCTGCTTCAGACAGAATCTGCAGACATTTTCTGCAACATGTTTCAAAAGTAGCTAGGGTTGCTACTTTCTTATTGCAAGCTAAAATTTAAATCAAAATAGCCAATGTGTTTAATAAACATGCTAGAGTCAAGGGATGTATTTTTGTATAATAGTTCTTTTGTAGGTTTTATATCTCCACCTTGCAAATGCTCAAATATATCATTTTTATTTTATTTAAAAATATATTATTTTAATTTAATAAGTTGCTTAAAAAATAAACCTAAATTAATATTTTTGTCTCCCAATCACAGTGGATCCAATCTAAGGATGAAAAGGGGAAGATGTACTACTACCTAAAAGATGGGTCTAAATGTCAGTGGACCCTTCCAGAGGTCTGTGCATGATTTTGTTTGGACATTTAGGTTTCTATGTTTTATTCTCTGTGTGTGTGTGTGTGTTTTGTTTGTTTGTTTTGTAAATGATTTATAAACTTTCTTTTTATTTGACCAAAAAAAAAAATGCATATCTCACCTGCACTCTGTCTAAAGACCTTTTATTGACTCTGTGTAAAGGCTTCAGTCCCGCCTGGTCAGCCCATCAATGGAAATGGAACAGACCAAGATGCTCCATCTGTTCTGAACAACTGGAGACAATCCCAGTTCAGCATATCTCAGGAAGACCTGGTGAGTTTCAGGACACTCTTAACCTGGATCTGTTCACTCATATCATTTAAGATATACACAGTCCCTTTTTAATTTATTTATTTGAATCCCTGTCCTTTTGTAAATCGTTACAATTTATCTGACTTGCAAACCCCCTGTAGAGGTCAGAGACGGCTAGACATAAACCAAAAAAGTTTAATCTCTCTAATGTGAGAGGTTTCATTCTCAGCTATTTTTGCAGCTTACATCAGTGGCTGCAACAGGAAGGAAGGAAACATCTGGTACCTGATCTGACACACCACCTCACCATTTTTCCACCAGCTAATAATCATTTATTTCTCTTTCTCTCATTTTCCTTGTGCAGAAATTTTCCCCCTCACACAGGCGGATCGCCTCTGACAATGCCAGTGATGCATCAAGTTCAGGGAATTCACCAGAATCTCAGCATTACGTATGTCACACGACCTCTGTTTTTTCCAGACCCTGTCGCTTTTAACTTTTGTCATTTCGTTCACCAAAACTCATTCATGTGCAACAGTCTCATTCTTATTTTAGTGTCATTTTGCTATTAATGTCAAGTTCCCCTAATTTAATGTTTTTGCATGCACCATTTAAAACTAATTATAATCCATTATTTAAGGTCATGGTAATAAAAAAAAATAAAAATTTTAAGTCTCAAGGAGATGATCTTTTGCCATTTATCAGGTTTTTAAAATGTGCTGCTTGAGTTATCCGAGATTTTGAATTAGCTGTTTATCAAAAGATTTTGTTCCCTTTTTTAAGGATAAAAAGTTAATGCGGCGGAGGAACCTGTCCAGTCACAGCACAGATTCACATTCTCATCATGTGCGTCCTGAGCTTGTTTACTGGGCCTGTTGTCTGCTTTGGGCTCCAAAACTAACATGTCCTGCATTAGTTGAAAACTAACATCGCTACTTGTTGTCCAGTTGCTGGAAACTAGTTTTGCTTTGTTTTAAAGTGTCTTTCATCAGGTGTGGATAATGTTGTTTTGTGGCATGCTGCTCCGTCGTTCATTTAACATGCTACCAACAGACCTGCACTAAAACCTTTTAATCTTCGTTGTATTTACATCACTCAAAGTTTTCTGAAATTTAGCTCTTATTTATTTGTCATTATAAAATTATTGTATAGAGTTTTTTTTTGGTTTGTTTGTCCATTTTCTATTTCTTTATTTTTTTTTAGTCTGACCCCGCTAACATACAACCTCTTGTCTTTCGCTTTCAGCAGTCATCATTGGAGAAGGCTGGGATTCTCAACAAGACCAAAGTGGCTGAGAATGGAAAAAGGCTGAGGTGGGGCTTTAAATTGCCAACGTTTATTTGTGGTTAAACAGAAAAGTCATACTTTTACTGCTTAGTAGAAAAAAGCATGCAAATTAGTCATCTCTGTATTTTTACCGCAGGGATTCCCAAACTTTCTGATCACCCAAACCCATTTAATTTAAAACATTTAAAAAAAGTACCCCTTGAGATTTTTAGTAAATAAATGAATGTGAGGACACTCACAGGTTCTTTGAAATACACTACCGTTCAAATATTTGGGATCAGTAAGATATTTAATGATTTTTAAAGATGTGTCTTATGCTTATTAGAATGATTTCTGAAAGGATCATGTGACACTGAAGACTGGAGTAATGATGCTTTGTTTCACAGGAATAAATTATATTTTAAAATATATTCACACAGAAAACAGTTATTTTCAATTGAAATAATATTTCACAATATTACAGTATTTTTCTGGATTTTTAATCTAATAAATGCAGCATTGATGAGCAGAAGAAACATCTATAAAAACCATTAAATATTGTACTGACCCCAAATTTTTTAACGGTAGTGTACATTTCATTTTATGACTGACTTTATTTTATTTTTTATTTATTTTTTCATTGTACTTTTCAATTTGCATAACTTTAAAAAAACTATTAGCTTTTCAATCAACTGCAGTTAACTTGAAAACCTTGATCTGGAAAACTTACATTTTTAGCTAATGGTAGATTCCCTTTTATATCTTCAGATGCTGAGAATAGAGTAAGAGACAAATGTGTTTTAACAAGTGTCTCTGCTCTGAAATAGTTGCTCTTGTCTTTGCAGGAAGAACTGGGCACAGTCGTGGACCGTTCTTCATGATGGCATACTCACTTTCCACAAAGACCCTAAATTTACACCCGCCGGCATGTCTGTAAGTTTTCTTAATCAGTTTACTACGTAATTTAGGATGTATAAAAGGCCTGTAACACATCCGTTACTGTCCAATATCAGAATTATTATTTCGTTTACCACATTGGTTTCAAATTCCTGGAGGACCACAGCTCTGCAGCTCCAACCCTAACTAAACACCCCTGATCCAGCTAATCAAGCTCTTTAGGATCACTAGAAACTTCCAAGCAGGCTTGAGTTAGAGCTGATTGGAGCTTCACTGCAGAGCTGTGGCCCTCCAGGAATTGAGTGTGAGACCACAGGTTTATCACCGAGATCTTCAACTCTGTTCCTGAGGACTCCCGATTCTGAAGAGTTCAGCTACAACCCGAAACAAACAAACACGTACTGTATAGAGGCCAATTAAACTCCTCAAGACTGCCTGAAAATGGCAGGCTGGTGTGCTGAAGCCCAGTTGGAAACTTTCCAGGAGACTGGGTCCCCAGGAGCAGGGTTATCATATTAGTCCATACTGGATGTATGATGTTTATTGGTTATTGGCACCCCTAGTACACTATGGATTTTGAGAAATTACTGTACCTGTCAGATAAGTCTACTAAAAAAAACAAATTTTAAATAAACTGATTGCCTTATGTTGGCTCCTGCAGACCAAGAGCACTCAGATCGTCCCGGAGTACACAGTGGAACTGAAAGGAGCGACTTTATTATGGGCATCTAAAGAAAAGTCGAGCAAGAAGAACGTTCTTGAGGTGAGCGCGGTGACTCGGTCTTTACAGTACAGTCTTTCCCGTTCATAGCTTGTGCAAAATAAATTAAACAAAAGACTGCATCCTGTGAAATTTATTGCATCGCTTTTCCAGGAATTAAGACTGAATTTGTTTCTCTGAATTCAAATGTGTTCCATTGTGAATGGTTTAGCAAGTGTGACTGATGACCTTTGTTTTGGCAATAAAGCACAAATGCTGCCAGGACTCCTGAACTATTAGTAACATGTGCTTGAGTTAAGGGTGTGGTGAAGCTGACGTTATCTTATGCACAAATATTGAATTATCTTTAACCTTGCATGGATTGATACCAGTAATCGTTAGCTTTGCCCTCAGAGATTATCTTGTTGCCATGTATCGGTTCGTATTTTTTGAATAATAAAGCCTGCAATACTGTCCATGTCACTGGGCAGCTCAAGACCCGTCACGGCTCGGAGTATCTGATACAGTATGACACAGACAGCATCATACACGACTGGCACAAGATCATTGTGGACACCATCAGACTGCTGGTGAGTGACACAAACGGTGTAACAGGAAAACACAAAATCTCATCATACTTGCTCTTAAAATGATCTTGTGATCTTTCACAGCAGGACCACGGCCATTACTCCGAGGATGAAGCGGAAGATATCCCAGAAAAACCTCCGTTGCCTGCAGATAAAGAGAGGAAGAGTGAATGTCAGTATCTGAATCGGATGCACATCAAGCACATTGCTCTCACTTATTTCATTCAACATCTTTGCATTTTGTAAATATTCTTCTCACAGCAACAAGACTGAGTTCTTCAAGTAGCATAGACATCGAACAGGGCCGCGTTCGCACCAAGCTACGCAAATTCCTCCAGCGACGGCCCACCCTGCAGTCAGTCAAGGAGAAGGGCTACATTAAAGGTTAATATGGACTTTAACATGAGTTTAATTAATCTCGATGTGCGGTCTGAAGGCTCGCTTTCAAAGTCTTGTGGACTTGTTCTTATCCTATGTTTACAGTAAATCATGTTGACTCTTTACAGAGAATGTGTTCGGCTGCCACCTAGACACCCTCTGTCATCGGGAAAACACAACCGTTCCCAAATTTATGGAAAAATGCATCCGATCTGTTGAGAAAAGGGGTAAGCGTTTATTGTGGTGTCTGTTTACAAGTTCATAAGAAAGGTTATCTAAAGTGTCAGATTCTGTGTGCCTGGTGCAGGTCTGAAAATAGATGGAATCTACAGAGTGAGCGGGAACCTGGCTGTCATCCAGAAGCTGCGCTATAAAGCTGATCATGGTAAAGAAGAGCTAGACACATCATTACAGTTGCTTTAACTATACACCCACCATTTAGGACTGAGTTAGTGTTTACAGAACGCTGGAAATTAGCGATGCTCCGATCACGATCGGCCGATATGTTTGCGCGTTTTGACACGCACCTGATGGTATTTAGCCTTATTACAGGACTGGCTTTACTGACAAAACGCGCAAACATATCGGCCGATCGTGATTGGAGCATCCCTACTGGAAATAAAGGCATTTACTATGGTGACAATATGCCAAATTGAAAGAGTTTGCAGTATATTGTTTTTCTTACAATGCTGAAAAAAAGGTTTTTAGTTATTTTTATCATAACTATAGTTTTATAAATAATGTTAAGATAAATGGTTGATACTGTAAGTACAGCAAGTGTTTTATTGGCTATATAAACTGTATTTTTCTTTATTTCTGTTAGAAGAGGATCTGGATCTGGAGGACGGACAGTGGGAGGAGATCCATGTGATCACAGGAGCTTTGAAGCTTTTCCTGCGGGAACTTCCTGAGCCTCTTTTCCCCTTCAGCTTTTTCGACAGGTTCATCGCTGCCATTCGTGAGTCTTACTGTCCGATTTCAGAGAACACAATTAATGTGGTTGTTTCCTTGTAACTCAAAAATGGAAATGTTGTCATTACTTTCTGACTTGTTTCAAACCTGTATGACTTTTTCTTTCTTCTGTTAAACACAAATAAGGATATTTGGAAGAATGTTGGTAACCAAACAGTTGCTAGTAGCCATTTCCCTTTTTTTTAATGGCTAGCAGCAACTTTGTTTACTAACATTATTAAAATGATCATATTTTGTGTTTAATAAGAAATATTCTCAAATTGTTCCAAATCTGTATTAGTTTGAGTAAAGAACATTTTGCTTTTTGTGTAAAATAATTTTGTCACGTGTACATAAAAAAAGCATTTATAAGTAGGTATTAAAGGTATTATACTTGTGACATGAGAACTACTGATGTTTATTTTCTTGGACCGCAATTTGATTTGGTCATGTTTTATTAAATGATGCAATGCATGAAATGAGTGATTCATGATTCCAATTGACTGATGATTATGGAAACTGTTGGGAGTATATTTCGAAGTAATTATAATTCCCAAGACCAAAACCTCATTCATGCATGTTTAAGAGCTGAAGAATTGGATTTGTTTTCTAGAAATGAGTGACTACACCCAGAAAGTGTCATATATTCGAGATCTAGTGAGAAACCTGCCTTTGCCCAACCATGACACCATGGAGGTTCTCTTCAGACATCTTCGCAAGTATGGACCTATTTTTCCATTCAATGTAGTATGATGACCCTCTTAGTTTAACTTCCATTTGCCTGGGTATTAACAGTGATCAGATCATTCAAGAAAATCTGTACATACAGTTCTGACTGTACACCCATCTGTCCTACAGAGTGATTGAACATGGTGAGCTGAACCGCATGTCTGTCCAAAGCATGGCCATCGTATTCGGTCCAACATTGCTGAGACCACAGGAGGAGTCTAACATCACCATGCACATGGTCTTCCAGAACCAGATCGTAGAGCTCATTCTCAACGAGTTCAAAGAGCTCTTCCAAACCACCTGAAATCACTCGCTGGAAAGGGAGAGAATACATCCATCAGCGCCATCTTGTGTTCTCAAATGAAGAAGGTTACTGACTGTTTTCTGTCTACTGATTGGATTTTGACTGTCTCAGTCAATCAAAGCCAAAAAAATCATGACAATTAAGTGCATTGCAAAACACGAAGAGATCCTGCACCTCGAAGCTGCCTTGTTCTTCAAAGCAATCTGTGTTTTTGGTACTGCCGAAATCAAGAGAACAAAAAAGATAAAAGGGTAATCCACCGATATGATCAAACACATCTTATAAAGAAAGAAAATTTGTCTGGTTTGACAAAATGTTATGTTTGAGGTGAGACCTTGGGCCTGTACCATGAAGCCGGATTAGCTGGCTAGCCAGGTAAGTTTAGGATTAGTTTGCACCAATCCTGGGTTTTAG
>JAUCMT010000068.1:17807376-17826852 GCA_032357475.1 Enteromius thamalakanensis
CTGGGAGCATTTGTAGTGAAGGGGAAATGACTTGATTGGGCGCGAATGAACAAGGGATGATTAGGAAAAGGGACATCTGCTGTGTATGCAACAGCTGTGTATGATTACTCGTTCCAGCGATCCTCTCGAAATTATGTTTAAACATTCACTTATTCAAAAAAAAAGACAATTAACAGCCTTGCATCCGAATAATTAGTTAACCCGACACAAAAAGCGAGATCGTTTAAATTCTTTTGAGGTGGGCCGCGGAAACAAAACAATAGCCTACGCTTCAAAACTCTTTTTTTTTTTTACTGGGGAAAATTAGACGCTCAAAACTGCTGTTTTCTCTCGGGTACATTGCATTGTAAGCTTCACAGTGAAAATTACTCCATAATACTCGTCAAAAATCTCAGGTATTTTGCGCAGTAAGATTATAAAAAAAATATGTGCTATATACAATTTAGTAAACTGTATAAAATTGCAAAATAAATCTATCAGTACTTTTTTACTTAAGTACATAAAAAAACGAGTACTTTTGTACTTTCACTCGAATAAAACTGAAAAAGGAGTACTTTTACTTTTACTGGAGTAATATTTTAGTATGGATCTGTACTTTTACTCAAGTAATTGATTTGTGTACTTCGTCCACCTCTGATTACGGTCAGTGGCAGTTCGAATTACGCCCTGGGCAAGACCCTCTCTTGGCGTCCCCCCACCCTAAATTATGTATCAATAATTGATTGATGTTTGACGCCATGAAAGATAGTGTCTTGTTACATTTAGATTTTTAAAGATTACTTTAAATATGTGATGTGAAGAATAAATTTACGTAAGAAATACACGGTATTGCAATTGATTAGTTAATCTAAAGCCCTGGAAACTGAAACTATATATCTTTTTACACATTTGTATTAAAAATTTGCCTGTTATATGCTAGCATTGGAATCCATCTTCATATAACCAAGCACATGTTAGATCATATGTATTGTATTGTTAGAGCAGAAGTGAGAAAATCAACCAATCAGAAGATACTAGTGATGTGAAGTTTCTTGCACGAGCCGACACTTTTGCCTTAAGAGGGGCGGGGCTTTATTTGGGAACACCATACGGCTAATCACATGAGAATCACACTAGAATCTTACCATTTTATTTATTTTTTTTATTGCAATAACAGACAAATTCCAGAACACATAAAGAGAACAAGATGACTAATGTCAACAACAACAAAATAAGTATTCTCCAATAACATTTATTAAGTAAAAGATAACGTAAATAAGAGAGAGAGAGCAGGGCACATATTTAATAGTACAGTTATGTATTAAAAAGAAATCTTAAACATAGCACAAATTCTAGACTTTTTTAAAGCTTTTTTGTTTAACAGAGGTAGATATTGTACTTAAATACAAATGCAATTCTTGTTTGAAGATGTTAAAGTGGGGTTTACAATTAGTATATTTACATTTATGGATATTAAACTTTCCAATAAATAACAAGAGGTTTATACAAAAACTTGCATTAAGCAGATTCTTATCTTTGACAAAAAACAAAATATATTTATAACATAGAAAAGTTAAAAAACATATTGTGGACGATCAGGTAATTAACCTTTTTCCAGAAAGACTGGACATAAGAACATTCCCAAAAGAAATGAGTCACTGTTTCAGAAAAAAAATTACAAAATGTCACTCTTGACTGTCTTCAAAACTTGAGAGCCCTGTTGTCAATTTAATGTCACTGCTTTTTTGTTGTAAACATGATCAAATTCCAACCTTAATGTATTTTACATTTACTTTCAACAATACTAATAATATTTTGCATTTAATTAAAATGAAAAGTTTGCATGTTATGAATAATAAAGGGCATTTGTTCAAATCAACACATTAAAAAAATGTCATTAAATAAATGTAAAGAAAATGTATGTTTTTGTTAACATTTCTGTTAGTTGGCTATTTTAGCCACCACATCATTTCTTCAGCTGTCACTGTTCACTCATCCTTCTCTTCATTATGAATGTGGCATTTTCAAAAGAGCTGAATGAATAATTAGGTTGCTTACTGCAGGATCCAACTTACCAATGTTATTCATTAATTCTGACAATCAACTTCTTCTGGGTAATAGAGACTAATAGAGACTGTTGTTGAGACATCTGGCTCATTTAGATGCCTCGTTCATTTTTTAAACGGAAAAAGGCATCCATGCAAGGCTGAGGTCATTGTCGAGGTCGGGGATCAAAAGTTCAGGCAAATTCAGTTTAAACAAAAAAATCCTACATGTTGCTGGTGGATGTCTCCATCTAGCGGCTACAAACAAAACAAGACGTGTTGAATGTTTTTTTTTTTTTTCAGAACAAACCACGACAGATAAAAATATACAAAACTATCAAGACATCCAAATAGTACAAAATGGAGAAAAGGTATGGACAAATAAAAACATAGAAGAGAGGGGAAAAAAAAATAAATTGTCAAAGGGTTTACATTGCTCATTACTAACATTATTTTTTTACAAATATTTTACAGATACTGCTTACCCGGCAAATACAGACAGCAACTAAATAATAATATTATAGAAAAAAAGATGGAATCATTTTTTTAAAAAAGATTCAGTTCTTTAGCAAATAATATAGTTTGTTTACATTTTTTACTCTCAATAATCTGAATAGAATACATGTATAATTCTATTTCGATTAAGCAAACCTTTAAACAAGGCTTAGAATTATTTATTTTACTTTTATAAATATAAAATTTACCAAATAAAATTATAAGATTCAACATAAAACTAATGGATATACAATGGACTAATGGATATAAAATAGCACATCTTTTGAAGTCAAATCACAATTGTAACCTGTTTTCTCCTGGACATACTGAGACACCTCTCCCCAAAACTTCTTTGAAAGTACACATTCATAGAAAAGATGAGCTAATTTTCTGACTCATTAAAACAAAATGAACATTTATCATCAATATCTGTAAACTTTGACAAAGTATAATTGCCCAGCGCGACACCTCCTGGTTGATCGCATCGAGGCATCTGACGTATCTGCACAGGGATTATTTGATTGGTGCAGCGTATAACGTCACAGAACACGAGACAAACATGGAGGAAAAGACTACGAACGCGTCCTCAACTGCGCCAAAACTTCTAACACCTGCACAGAAGCAGCTCCTTAAAAGACAGCAGGAGCTGGAGTACTGGAAGAGGCACTCAAAACAACTGCGAAGCCGTAATTTGATCATGGGCCTGTCCATCGGAGCCTTTGTACTGGGCCTATGTATCCTTATATTATGGTCAAACCGCTGATTTAATTTGAGACATTTACAGTGCTGTCTTGTAAACTCTTAAAAGTTAACGTTACCCCTTTTAATTGTATTAAGATTTTGCCTTTATGATTTTAATGTAAAGTCATAATAAGCATAATAATTTTCTAAAGAGTGCAAAAGAGAGATGATTATATGATTCCTTGATATATCAAAGGTAATGTTAAAAAATGGTTAGTTACCATTATGATGTTATGTGCCATGACATTTCTAAAGATTACCATGGCATGAAAAAGGCATGGTATTGGTGTAGTACAATAAATAATAGCACCATGAATTTTGTGTTTGAGTAAAATGTTATTAGCACATTTTCAACTGAGTATATGTTTGTTCAGCCAAAATGGTATGATTACAGTTTTATGAACACCTTCCCACCAACCTTAGTGACTACAAGCCTGTTATTAATAAATACATGATTATATCTCTAGCTGTGTGATGTAATGGCCTTAACCCCTGGATTACTCCATCAGTCAGCTACACCATTCTCTCAGTCAGGCAGGAGAGAATCATGGATGAGATCGATGATGAGGCGAAGGTCTTCATCATAAAAGGCCCTCGGACTGGGGCCAACTCATAGATGCTCCTCTGATGCCAACCTTCTAATGTTGGCAGGGCACGTAACATTTGTTTTGATGTTTGAGACTCTACATCTCTTGATCAATGAACATATTTCCTGGTTGCCAGGTTATATGGCACAACGAAGAATGCCCTCATGACTTGTGTTTTTCACAAAGGATTGATTTTGTTATATATTTATTTATTTAAATCAGTCCTTGTCTGCCTTTCTTATGTTAGTTTCTGTAACTTAAAAATGAATAAAAAATGGTTATCGAATTTGATAGGTTTCATGTATTGGCTATTGTTTCCAATATGACTCATGCAGTTATATTTCAGAACTGTTATTATTACTGCACTATATAATATTCTATTGTATTCCACTAGAGGGCAGCATGTGTCACATTAGGAGCTGATTTGTTAGTACAGTATACAGACGTGTGCAGGGCACACTGTACCTTTCTGGTCATGTGTTGCTCAAGTTATAGAGTTAGTTATGTAGAAGGCTCGATTTCCAGAGATTTTGAGAAATCTGGAGAATATTACAAATGTCATAGATTAGTCATGCCATAACGAAAAGTAACCCTAGGTCTGTACAACCTTATCCCATTAAGATGTTTTTAATTGTAACTTTTTCAGCCTTCTCCACTGATAAAATTCTTACTGGGGATGTTAAAGGAATATTCTTGTTTTCTTGAATATTCCCATTTCGTTTGAAAAATTAGTGCCGATGTAGAATTGTTGTTTTACTATTTAAACAATATTTTAACCAGACAAACAAATGACATGATACATAATTCTTAATGTAAAAATTAAAAAAGATTTCCTATAAAATATTTAGAGTTTCTGTCAAATGTTTCATTCAAAGTCTGGTTCTCTTAATTTTTAAGACTTTTAAGAGTATTTTTCTTTAATTTTAATTTATTTTTAAGTATAATAACTGATGCTAGTATAATATTAAATATATTATGGTTATGAAATATATATTATTGGTTATTATTATTAAGAAAAAAGGTTATTTATTAAAAGTTATTTATTTATCTTTTTTTATATTATTATTATTATTATTATTTTGTAACTAGCTAAACTATACCTGGTGTTTATTATTTTACTGGAAACTTGTTTTTTTTTCTGATTCTGAACATATACCCTTCACACAGACCCAGCTCAGAGATAAATCGGGAGTGCAGAGAGCTGATGGTGGTCATCACAATTTCGTGAGAATAACATCACCTCTCTCACATGATTCGCTTCTGTTACGTGATTATCTATATATATGTTGTCTCTCTTCTTAATACGAAATATGATTCGCCGAAAGTTTGACAAGGGGGAGGGCTTATTCGATGGAAGTGGAGGCAGGAGGCCCAGCCGCTCACGGAGCAGCAATATGTTCATGCTGATAAGTTTGTGTCACGTGAGGCTGTTCAGAGCTGGTATCACGCTCAAGGAGATATCTGCTCCATACAAGCTGTTCTGTACTTCCATTCTGGTCCACATTCATATTTTCTTTATCATTATTGACACATGATTTTTTTCAGAATGGTTGCAAGACATTCTATCAGTCAATTTCCAACAAAGCTGTCAGCTGTGTTGTTTTATTATAAATGATATAAAATAAGTTTTGTTAATATTTTAAATAACTTTATTTTCATGTTTTCAATTTTATTTATATTTTATTTTTTTTTATTTTTTTTCTGATGTCAGTTTTAGTTCTTGTAGTATTAAACTAGCTGAAATAAAATAACTTTTTCTTGTTAATGGTTATAGTTTTAGTCAAAACAACACAGCATTAGCATTTGCTGAAAATGTACCGTTTCTTCATGAAAGTAGATTTGGCAAAATTTAGCATTACATTATTTGATTGTCCTTGGAGTGGATGGGTGCCGTCAGAATGATCACAATAATGCCCAAGTAATCCCCACATCTCCAGTCCATCAACCGACATCTTGAGACATTAAAAGCTGCATGTTTGTAAGAAAGACATCATAAAGACGCTATTAACTTCTGCTCTCTATCCATAAAAATCGTTTTTCTAGTGGAAATGTTGTCTTGTCTGAATCATGAAAGAAATGTGCACAGTATGTATGTGTTAGTATTTTGACCATTACAGTTAAAATGCCTTAATGATCTATTAGTTTAATCGTTTGTGAGTCGTTGAACAAATAAGATTCAAATAAACGCCTATTTTAAGAAAATGAAAGTGTTTTTTGACCTTGCATGCTTATCAAAATATGAACCTTTAACCCATAATAGGGGCATTTTAAAAATTTTATACTGCCAAAAGTAGAACAGAATTTATCCCTGTTCTGTTGCCCCAGAGTGTTGAGCGCTCTTCTGATCACAGTTGTCTGAAATGAACACAAACACTGTTGTCAAGTCATCTGCTGCTCCCCAGTGGCCCACTGGTACACGGCCATTGAAAGTAAATCCTTAGAGCATAAACCAATAGAAACACAAACAGTCGGAAAAAGATGACCTATGCTTGAGTGGCTAGACCCTCACGCTTCTCTGTGATCACAATCAGTCCATGTCCTTTAATTGGGCATCATCGCATCGCTAGGAAACAAAGTAATAATAACAAAGATACTGACAGCGAGAGAAACCGAGTCTGCTCAAAATAGCCACCATGAACCTATAGAGATACTGTAAATGACTTGGTGCTAAAAAAGTCAAGAAAAACTGTTTATTTGGATTGCTATGCGATATATCCGTGCTGTATGTGAACGGGATAATATTAGGAAGCCATCACCAACATCTGTCATGTATTATGAGGTCCTGTCATGATACAAATATTTATGATACTGAAGTGTATGGAAGTGTGGCACACGTCTGAACTTATATCAACGTGCCGTGAAGAGGATTTAATTACACATGATGTCTGTGTTTATGCAGCTCTGATACTGCTCATCAGCTGATCAGTTATTAATAGTTTCTGTTATGTACTAGCTATTTACAGTAACATGATCTAGAGGTCAGGACCAGTGTTGGAGGTAACGTAATATTACTTTTTCCAAGTAACTAGTAAAGTAACAAAAAAGTTTCTTCAAACTTTCTTCTCCTGTATTCTGTATTTTTTCTTCAGCCGGAGGTTTATTCGTGACACTTTTTAGTGTGCTTTTACATTTTCTATGAATAGAACTTCTCATATCAAAAGCAAACACAAAGCTCTGCCCATATTTAAGTAACGCAAAAGTGAAGTAATGCATTACTTTCCATAAAAAGTAACTGGTATTAGTTACTTTTCCAGGGAGTAACGCAATATTGTAATGCATCACTTTTAAAACTAACTTCCCCCAACACTGGTCATGACCACATTCAGAGGACATGTCCTGTCCAATATTAGCGGATGACTGATTGCATACCTAATTTTAGTTATATTATATAGTATATATTATAATAAATATATAGTTATATTCGTGAATGTGCTTCAGGCTAATGGAGTAGAGCAGGATTGAATCATTCTCAGTGCAGAATGATCGTTTGGAGCTTGACTAATAGCATGAATGTCATTAAGGATTCTGACTAATCAATCTCATGGGAACCGCAGAGAAATAATTCCATCTGTTTGGTTTATTCACTTTTAAATGGCAAGGTTTTGATACTTTGGATTCAAATTAATCAGCCGTTTCTTGAATCCACTGCTTCTTGATTTCAAATATCTGGGGTTCCCTGCACTGAGTTTAACTTATTGACTCTGTAATGATCTTGCAACAGACAAACTCAAAGTAACTGAGGCAGTAACATGTGGCAAGACGTTACAACATTTATTCCTTAAAGTTTATAGAATTTATATTTCATTTTAGATCAGCTTATAGTAATTCTGATATTTTCAGCTCAAACGAAATTATTCATTATATCATTTTCTATTCATTTATTAACCAGTACTTAGTGTTAGTCACTTGAAAGCAACAAGCAACTTATTCGTTCTCACCAGTAATAAATTGCAAAACTTTATCTGTGCTCATATCAACTTGAGAGTAAGGGGGTTATTTATTTATTTATTTATTTATTTATTATTAATATTTATGTAAGATCCTCGCGGAATTTAATGACAAACCTTTGCACTTGAATCCAATTTGAATCCAAAAAGTACTATAAATAAATAAATACTACTAATTGAAGAGAGATAGATCGATTGGAAACGAGCACTAATATCAAGTGAACCTTGTGAAAGGAAAATGTACTGTCAGTAGGCTATTTAAAAAAATAAATATAACAGTAATAACATTTAAATAATAAATGTTTCAACAGCTTGCCGTAATAAACAGCTGTAATCTATCTGAGACGTGAGGGACTGCATTAATGGCATTGCAGCTTGACTCTTTGTGGTCCCTCGCACACTAATTACTAAGGTGTTTTTCCACGGGGAGGAGCAACCAGAGCAGTATCGTAGCGTACTAGACACTTGCTCTTGGAAAGCGAAGGCAAAGCGTGCGCTCCGTGGACGCGCTCGAACGTCACGCAGTTATATTCGAATTAATAACCTACAGTTCATCGCTGCGTACTATTTCTACAGAAACTTAAATTGCGTTCGCATTTATTTGACATATATTTATTTTTTATATATATATGGGCATAGGCTAATCTGCGTTGCGCTCTTGGAGAAGTTCCTTCTTGAACTGTTGTTGTGGTTTGGCTGGGCTAAATGTAAACGCATAGTTGTTATGGAGAAATTCGGGAACGCTAAGACCTTTAACGCAACTGATTATGCGCTGCAGTTCTAATGTTAACTACACAGATATCTAATACAATGTCACAGGCTGAGGTTGACATGGCAGGTCTTGGCTTCCCGAAGTTGCCCGCGGGTTTTGACGCAGACTCGTTCTTCCCAGCTCGCCTGCCGCCGAGACGCAGGAGACACTCGGCGAACTCCAGGAGAAATGCCTACAGGTTTAACAAGCTCCACACCATGGAAGTCGAGCCCCAGGAGAGCGTCGCACCTCTGACAAAAACACTGTCGTGGTCAGCCGACAACATTTTATCGGAAAGTGCCAACGAGGAGAAAAAGACGGACTCTTCTCCTCCTGTGTCACCTGTCTCCAGCTCTCCACCTGAGACGCAAGACTCGGACCCGCGGCCAGCTGATACCTGGGCCACCGAGGAGCCCAGCGCGCAGGAGGCTGATGCCAGCTCGGACTCGGACGAAGAGAGCGCCCCGAAGAAGGCTGTTTTGTCAAGAGCCCCGTTTGAGAGCAAACGCGAGCAGGAGGAAAAGGATGAGGTTGAGACTAAAGCTGTGGCGACTTCACCTGATGGAAGGTTTCTGAAATTCAACATTGAGATCGGAAGGGGGTCCTTTAAGACAGTCTACAAAGGCTTGGATACGGAGACCACCGTGGAGGTTGCTTGGTGTGAACTACAGGTAAGGAGTCGTGCACTTCAGTTACTTTAATGAGGTTAACTTTTCAGTCAGTAACTCAAAATTGCCGTATGGCGCCCCTAGCGACGTAAGGTAACCAAAACTCTTTTATTAGCAGTAACTGTATGCATCAGCTCATAGATGTGCATGAGGTCATTTATCGGGTCACCGGGTCAGCAAGTGTTTTAGGAAGGGTTCTGTATTGTCACAGTCTTATGATATGGTGGAGCTGGTGATAAGAAAGCATGTAATTATTGTTAGTTATGATAGCATTGGGCTTTGGGTCATACAATGACTGCCACCAGCTGATATCTAAACTCACCCTATGATGAATGGACGAGTAATGTGTTTGTTAACTTTGCACTGTTAGTAATCAGATGCATCTGCATCTGTTTTTAATGCAAACGAGAGTAACACAGATGTCATGTGTTACGTTGCAAGGCAGCTTTCATCAGCATGTGATATTACAGTCTAATCAAGGCAGTGGTTTTCCAAAAAAGTCACATTTTTGTTTTGCTAGTATGCTGAAAATGCATTATCTCATGTCTTCACGTGGAGTGTCAGAGCGATGATTAATGTGCAAAGCTCTAGACAGGAATGGCTAGCTCAAGGTTGTCATGTTGAATGTTTCAGTGTTAAATATAGACAGGGTAACCTATTTTAAATTTGACCTCAGACAGTTAATTTTTTTGTTAATAGAAAAGTTTCAACATTATCTCTTTAATAGCTGTAGGTTGTTGAACATGGTTTATAACATGAATAGTTTGGATTTTAATTTCAGATTAAATGTGCCACTTGAAAACATGGTTCCAGTGATTTTTAGGATGGGTGAAGGGGAGGTTGTTGGTTTAGCCTGAGCAGCACGGTGCCTGATTAAGTGTCAGTCAGGTTGAAATCTGCGGGATTTGTTATTATTATATTTAAAAATTGATATTGATGGAGAAGTCTTAAATTTTAGGTAGTCTATATGTGTAGTTTTGTACATCGAATGCAAAACCTAGAATTCTTCACTGTCCGTTAGGAAAGCTGTGTTGGCTATTATGTCCACAGTCCCAGGTAACCGGAGCATTGGGCCCCAGGCCTCCTTATGGTGCGATATACAAGATGTCACATGCTGTTGTTACTAGGCATTTGCCGGGGTCATTAAGTACATTTTTTTGCATGCTACAACAATGCTATGTTCACACACTACAGATGGCGTGCGCCCAAATATGAGATGTGATTCTAAGCAATACTTTTCAAATCTGATTTTGGCTAATTATAATTCATTCAATAAATCACCCTTGATCTGATATAGTGTTTCTCATTTGTTCTGATCTGATAGTATCATGGATAACAAGAAAGGAAACAATGCTAAATGCAAAAAATAAAATGTAACAAATTGCATTTATTTTGATCTCAAAGGTTGAATGTCCAAACGTTAACCGCATCAGCCAGAGGCCAGCATGAACAGGTTGGGTCCAAAAGAATGAACGATGATATGCCTCTGAAAGAAAACACAACCAAGTTAACTCATTTGCAGTTGTATTTTTACTTAATATTATTTTACAACTGTTATCATTTTTTTTATTTAATTTGGAAATACATGATATATAGCAGCACAAATGATCTTGGTGCACCCTTTTTTGTTTATTTTGTACGCTAAACTATTTTGTTTTCGATAAACGTTGTTAGGTTATCTCTTCATGCAGAAATCATGGTTTGAAGCCAAAGAGCTCAGCGTAGACTTCAGGTGATGTACCTTCACTCATCACTGTTCAGGTGCACTTTACAGTCATCACCATTCACTGCCAGTGGCACTTTTCCTGTACAAACCCACAGCCAACACAATTACTGATAAATTGTTCATTGGCTGTTTTGTTCTTTTCCCTTGATGCATTCAGGAAAACATAGCAAAGTGTTGGATTTGAGTTAAAAAAAACATCTTCGAGCAAAAATTCACACAAAAATAAAAATTCGGCAATTATTTACTCTGCTTCCACTTGTTTGTAACCTGTATTAGTTTCTTTCTCCTGTTGAACACAAAAGAAGATATTTTGAAGAATGTTGCTAACCGAACAACTGGAGGTTGAGTAAATGATGACAGAATTGCCATTTTTGCATGAACTGTCCCTTTAAGGCCTGTAACGTAAGCGTAGCTTTAGTGGAGGCATTGATTGTTCTGCTGACAGCGCTGTCTACAGCACTTGGACTCTTTCTTTGTCTGTCTCGTTAGAAGCAGATGCTTGTTAATCCTACAAATGGCCAGGAAAGTGGTTTTGTGACTTTCCCAGACTGCCGGCCCCCGGTCATACACAGAGAGCTTGTTTACCCCTCACAGTTTTATCTGAGAAAGCCGCTCCTCAGTAACCCTTCAACCCACAGTTCATTTTTCCGCCTGCTCGTCACACCTTTGAATGTGCCATTTACTGTCTGTGGCCTGTGTTCATTGAGCTAATTTTGTTGAAAGTGTAGAACATTTATTTTACCCAGAATGCATTGCCTAATTACCTTGCTAAATGGTCGTCTGGTGGAGGGGAGCTGCCATGGTGACGGTGGCTTGTGACCACTGAGGGTGGATCTACGCTCTGTGAAAATGACACAGGCTTTGCTTTGAGACTTTAGGCGGTTAATGGGATTGACTGAAGTGTCTCACTCGGTGATCTCTCTTTCATGACGGCTGACGCGAGGGAAGATCAAGGATAAGAATAACTTAACTCAGAGCTTGGCTTCACTGTTGCTCATTCAGTGCATGTGCGTTTAAAACCCCATGAGTGCTGCATTTATATGTAGTCATTTTCAGAGGGCTTTTATTTTATTATTTATATAAAGTATTGTTTACTTGTTATTTGTGTGGCATTTTTTTTACTCTCAAGTTGTTGAAAAAATATGTTTCAGAACACATTAAATGTGAAAAGCGGTTTATGAATATATTCAAATTAAATTGAAAAAAGTGTGTTCTTAGAAATATTTCCAAATTTATTTTTATCATAAATTATATAAATCTAAATGCAAAATGTTAATATTTTCAAAATTTATACTGTTTGTGTGTGGATTTATATATACATAATAAATATGCACGGAACACACACACACATAACGTTTGACAGCACTTTATATATATATATAACCTCTGTTTTTAAACATTTCAAAGTTATTTTAAATTGTAATAATATTTCACAATATTACTGTTTTCATGTATTTTTTTACTGTATTTATTATCAAATAAATGTGAGTATAAGAGACTTTCTTTAAAAATAATAAAAAATCATAACTATTCTGTAATTATGACCAATAGTGTGCCTTTTGACTATTGAAAATGTATATTATGAATCTTATATTTATAAAATGATGTACATCTTAAATGTACTTCAAATATATAATTATTGCGATTTGTTTATTTGTAAACCGTGTTCTGATAAAGTAAATGTGCATTTTGAATTTCTCTTTTAAACGTATAGACTTACTAATCTGATTATGTTTACATCGGCGCATACCTCATTTCTGCTGCTGGCTGATTAGAAGCAGAGCATGCTGTGCTCATGTCTCACACTTGTTGTCTAATTCATAGCTCCACGTGGCTCAGCTGTGGGGTCTGATATTCTGTTTCCTGCAGAGGGGGGCACATGGGTGGAGATAAAGGGGCTCGCATGTCTGTCAGGTGGTGGAGCTGGATAGAGATAGAAAGTAATTGACAGGCTGGATGGAAAGAGGCCATTGGCCCCAGAACATGGGGGAGGGTGGAAGTATGTGAAAGTGTGCAACAGATGGTATGTGTTCATAGCTAGTTTAAGGTCAGCCATTGTAGGTGGACTCATTGAAAGCCAAGGGTGATATAATTACAATTATTAAATGTTTTAAAATCAAAACATTTTTTGTTGTTGTTATTCATCCATGTCAATTTCTTTTAATTGACTGCCTTATCTATTTTTCAATAGAGCATTAGATCTTCTTTATAGCCATGCACATAATATTTATTTGCACAAACGGAGCTGCAGGCTCGTGGCTTTTGAAGGTGGATTAACTCAGAAAAAGTCATTCTCTCCCAAGCATTCATCATCTTTCTGAGCTGCAGGCCGCCTTAGAGTTTACCAGCTCCCCAAGGCTTTAATAAGCTGCCTGAATGTCTCTAGAGTTTCCCTTTAAATCCCAAATGAACTGCTTCGCACCCTGCTTCAGTGCCTGGTTTTCAACCTAACTAATTTTCTTCTGTGTCAAGTCAATATTTTTCCTTAATAACTGTGTGATTATAGATAGCAGTGCATGAAAGTCATCATTCTGATGCCTTGAATACTATCCATTGTAATTTAGCACAGCAGGTGGATTTCACCAGCTGATCCTTCTCATTTCACACCCTTTATCTTACTTATTCCAATGAAGTCAGACATGAAACGCATTCATAAAAGGATAAAGGCAACAACAGCTGGTAAAAAGAACATTTGCTGCTCAACACATCATTAGAGGGCTGAGGCCGTGCCTCCCTTCGCCACACGTTCTGCTCTTGAATGACACACGTCCTTTTTCATCATTCCAGAGACTTCTCACACAAAGGCACTGCCCTGAAGCTCTACTGTGGCATTAGTTGCACAGCATATCAGTTTTTTTTCCCATGCAACAGATAGATAGATAGATATACACCATTTTTTCTAAATTTCAAAATTTAAATAGATTAAATTAAATGAAAAATTAAATTCTATTATAGTATTACATCATTTTCTCCTTCAAGAAAATGAACCAAACAGGTTGATGACTTCACTAGCACTAAAATATTTGTCAGTATCTTATAGAAATGTTAAAATGCACATCCCATTTAGTTTACATGCTATTGGTTCTTTTTTCTGGTGGTATCAGGATGATTTTTTATTCTAGAGAGCATTTTATTGCACAAAAACAATTCTGTACACCTGTTCAAACAAGATGTGCCATCAGTATTTTAGGTCCATTTTCTTGCATATATTTTAATGCTAATTATGTATATTTTAAGTACACTGGTATATATATGATCTCAAAGCTGAAAGATTGGCATTCAACCCAGAAACCTTCCATTTTGATTTGATTCATTGTCAGATACTGCAGCAGTGTGACCTGAAGCAGCTATATTCCCAATATTCAATATCAGGAAGTGGATCACTTCCCCTGAGAGTCACGTTTGACAGGACGCTTAAAATTTAGCCATGTTTTTAATTATTTACTGCAATCTGCCTTTTCAGCTGAGGCCTAGAGATGATGAGCTTTTCTTCAAGCATATTCTCCAACTAAGGTCTTATTCAAGCAATAGAAGATGTTAATAAGCTATGTGAGTCACACATCCCAAAAAAATTCAATTTGTCTGTATAGTTGTTTTAGCTGTGCAACATTCCTCCTAATTGCAACTTCCGTTGGCGGTGGTGTTGGTCACCTACTGTTTTATAAGGCTTGTATGTAGCTCAGAAAGCTGTATTTCACATGAAAGTATCAGCAGGTAATGAGGTGTTATCACCACCAGCCATGAGATTGACGGCAGATGACTTTAACAGCGCTCGTGCTGACGTTGTGTGTGACTGGCTTTGGAATGCCAGTGGAGTGCTGGCTGTGCTGATATTAATTTTATCTTCATATCATCTTCTATTGGCATCAGATACTTAATATTCATACTTAGGGGCATCTTGGAAATTGTTTTGCGTATGACCTTCAGTCTGCAACTTTACCATTAATCACGTTCGAAAATTGTTAACTGTTAAATAAAATTTAAATGTTTGGAATATTATTTTTTTTTGTATGTTTTTTTTTAACTGCATTTATTTGATCACAGTAGAGTTGAAAACAATTAGTAGAGACATGTAATGAAAGATTTTTCATAATCTCAAATGCTGTTTTTTTTTTTTTTTCTGTTAATCAAATAATTTTGGGAAAAATGTGTCACTATTGCATAAAGCATCAGTAATAACCGATGATAATTGCACCCTAAATCATCACAATGATTTCTGAAGGATGGATGCAAAAAAATCAGCTTTCTCTTTACAGGAATAAATGACATTTTAAAATGATAAAACAGAAAATTATTTTTAAATTGTAATAATCCGTCCCAAAATTACTGCTAATGCAGGCTTGGTGAACAAAAGAGACTTCTTTCAAAAACCTTAATAAATCTTAACTATTCCAAATTTTAGACAAGTTGTGTAGATCTAGTGGAGTTTTCTTGACCTTGGTTAATATGTGTACACATAATATCAAAAATTGTATCTTTTGTACACCCAAACAAGGCTTTAAAGTCTTTTCCTGATGGATACATGAGACCTTTCCACCTGTTTGTACTCTAAACAAACTATGACTCTGCCATGCCCTTGTTGCTTAATGTCAGCAAGACTGGGCAAACCAGACACCAACTGCAGGGAAATGCTGTTCTTGTGACAGCTTTTCCGTCTTCAGACATCTCATTTAATGATTAGACAGTTCACCCAAAAAATGTAAATTCTTTCATCATTTACGCCCTCAAATTGTTCCAAACCTACAGTATATGAGTTGGTTTCTTCTGTTGAACACAAAAGACAATATGTCAAACAAAGTAACCAAATAACTGATTGTAGCCATTGACATCTACAGTGTATCATGGAAAAAAATATTTACATTAAGTTATTAGTTATCCTGTTAACTATTTGGTTACCAACATTCTTCAGAATATCTTCTTTTGTGTTCAACAGCTGTGGAAGTGGAAAGAGAGCAAATAACAGACTTTCAATTTTATAGTGAAGCATTTCGTTGAAACCTGTGAGGTTATGGGCAGCGCCTCTAGCCTTAGGACAGACACAGGAACAGTTTTTGTGAGCTGAAAGTTAAATACACTTGAAATACTGGTTTAAAATGAAATCTCTTCGCAAATATTGATTTCAGAACCCGCCCTGTGGATGTGGTTGGTCGCTTCACATGTCAATCAAATTGATGTCTCTTCCTGTATAACGGTCTGTTTTTGACAAGAATACGGTGCGGTGTGGACATTGGCTTTCAGAACTAGGTTAAGACCTCACTGTAAATCACAAGAAGAGATTTGGCTGAACCAGATGGAAGAAGTTTTATTGGCTTTTAACATTTGGCCACCAGAGCCTGTGTTTTTTTTAATGTATGTCTTCCTCTCTGAAATCGTGTTATAATTTAGAGTGTCCTCCGACGTGGATATTTTCCAGATATTACGTGTCAGTGAGGAGCCGGTGGGGTTAGCAACAGGGGAATGAAGGATTTTCATACAGTAGAGTCGCTATTGATGCCTTGTCATCTGATCTGTTTCTATTGGAAAGTGGCCAGGGCTGGATCCCATCAGTCTGTACAGTACCTGTGCTAGTTTCTAGTGCACCCTAACGGGTTTTGTTATGGTGCGCTGCTTGTGGTGCAGTATGGGAAGTGTAAACGGGATGTTAGTGTATGTGATATCACAAGATCCAACCTAAAAGATAAACCTAAAAAAAAGGTCAATCTTTCCTGTTTCCTCTTATCATAGTAGCTATATTGCCTGTTATAGTTCAGTACAGGCGGTAAAACACTTTGAAGCAGAGCGTTGTGTTAAACAGAGGAATTCCTGGCTCTGTTTTGACTCTTAAACATTTTATAAGCTCTCTGTGAGTTACACACAACAAGCACATTAGGAGCAGCGGGATTAAGTTAATGAAAGTTATGTCAAAAAATGACCATATCCTGATGTATTTCGTTTTGTGTTTTTAGGTGTGTTGTTACAAATGAGGTCGTGAATGCCAGAATCAAAATCCTGCATTGTTTTCATTTTGGTTCCAGACCATAATAACAAATACAAGGACTCAACTACAAGCGAGAACACATTCTTATAGCGTCTGACACTTAACTTTGGTGCTGTTTTTGGTGCAGGTGCCCAGCAATAGATCTCAGCTGGTTTTAGTCATGCTGCATATATGTTAGTTTGCATGAATGAGATGATGTATGCAAAATAGCCTGTGCGTAACATTATCATTGTTGCATAACCATTCATATACCAACATTCCCTTTCTCGACAAAAATACACTCTGGGGCGTTAAAGGGATGAGGAATTTCTGAAACGGGTTTTGTGCAACTTTTGTCTGTAACACTGTATTTTTATGTAGTGACTTCTGAAGTGACCTCTGTGTGTGTTTTGAGATTACATCAGATCTGGTGTTGTCATACTCCCATCACTCGTTTACTGTCACATGAGTATTTCAGGACAAAGTGTTGCAAGTTCAGATGAGTCAGAAGAAAAGGTTGTCATATATCTGGATTCTCAACATTGTGTGGCCTTTTCGATGCGCAAGCCTTTATTTTTAATATGTTTGTAAATATATTGATTTGATAGATTGATTAAATGACATGAGATTTTTAGATGGTTTTTAAAGTACGCCAAATTAATCTAAAATTATTTTTGCTGTCTTTTTGTCCCTCTCTAGCAATATTTTCAAAACAATATATGAAAATATAATAATAGTAATGTCCAGATTTTTTCCCCCTTTTTTATTAGAACAATAACTAGAAAATGTGCAACACACATTATTTAAAATGTACACAATAATAAAGTTTTTTATTTCAGATTCAAATATGATACAGTTTTTGTTGCTTATAGTCAACAACAAAAAAAGCAATTTTGAATCCACGTTTGAACGGAAATCAGTTTAATTGTATAGTAGTAGTATAAATATTAGATTGAAACTTTTGCGTCATTCAGGATGCACTGCAATTACAGCATGTAATAATTCAGCTGCGCAAACTTGTCCTTAGACACATGCATACAATTTACAAACGCCCCCAAACACGTACACACACAGTCTGCCTGCATTAGTGTTTGTTCTGTGTTACACACACCCTGCAGTCCTCTGTACGGTTCACACACTGTCTTTGGGAGGGCCACGGCTGTTCGCTGTTTTGTTTCTGTATAACTAAACAACAGCAGCTGTCTCCGATGGAGAGTGAGAGTTCACATTCAGATCTGTTACCCAATTAGAACACGTGACCCCGCTAGATTCAAACGTAAGTTAAATCTGAGCCGCACTCTGATATATTGTTTAGTCAATGTTTATTAAAGCGAAAGCTCTCTCACCCTCACGTCATTCTAAACCATATGTAAACTCTACGTTTAAGGACAACATACTTGCTGTTTCTGTACACAATATCTAAATGCCTAAATGCATGCAATACACTACCTACTACAGTATTATTATATTATACACCACAATTATGATTGACCTGACTTTTCATTTCCAGCTTGACTCTTATTCACTGGGGTCAAGAGCAGTGTACTAATGCTCGTTTTTTTAGTAGGTATCATTTCTAAATATTGTTACTACCAGCTGTAATATGACAAACATGAATGCCAAACAAATTAGTATTGAATTAAGAATTTAATCCAACATCTAATGTTAATTGCAAAAGAAGCATCCAATTGATTTTAAAATGACCTCATGCTGTGTTCAAGTTCCCCTGAGACGTTTGCATTTATGAGTTCATAATGCGTTTGCAGGAGAAAAATGAACGCAGTGGCCAATTTCCTTTTTCCCTTTAAGCACTACTGCGTATCTGACTTATTCTAAGCTTGCTGTTTCATAACCCAGCTAAAAGAGTTGGTATTCTACATCAAAATTAGTTCTACTGTCAAAATTTTTTCAATTAATTCCTCTGTATATTCTTTATTTGACACAGAAAGTCCACCAAATGTAATTTTTTTTTACCATCTTGAAATGAATAATTCTTGATAATGCTTGATATTGTGTGCAATAATTTCTAAGAGGTCATTTTGGAGCATTGAGTGCGTCAGTGCACTGTAGTAAAAGTGTTTTGATTTATACAGATTGCATCAGGGACAGTTGACAGTGACAGAACTGAGATAAACCTGAAGTTTACAATCCCTAGTGTGAAGATGTTATCTTGTATTGCTGGAATTGCATTTAAATCTGAAAGTGGTTTTGGTTCATAACATTGACACTGACATTTAGTCGTGTCATTTCCAGTCATGTTGACCGTGTGGCATTTGTTAAGCTGCACCCAGGGACAGCCAACACCTCCTACTGTTAGGATGGACGGAAGTGAATTTGAAATTGATTCCTATGAGCTCGTGCTTCATGGACACAGTGTTTATCTCCCACGCTTTATAACATCTGGAATAAGAAAAAGAGGGATAACCTTCTTCCTTATTTTCATTATTCTTGATTTATTAAAGTTTGTTTGTTAAAGGGTTAGTTCGCCCATTTAAGACATGAAGTTGTATGCAATCCTTACCAGCACTACAGTGTTTACACACTGACCCACTCTGTGATCACCTCCCTGGTCAGAGTTCTG
>JAUCMT010000068.1:17853213-17876780 GCA_032357475.1 Enteromius thamalakanensis
TTACACACTAGAGGCTTTTAAATGACCTGTGTAGCCAAAATATGTGTGTTAGAGAACAAATGTATGGTTAATGTTTTCATCTTTAAAATCCGTCCATCAGAAAAGCAGTTCTAGGCTGTGAAATATAGTTTAGCTGTTTGATTAAATAAAAGTCCTCTTATATAAAAGTGTTTTTATGTTCTGCTTTGGTACCGAAATTGGTACCGAGAACCGTGGATTTTCACTGGTATTGGTACCGAATACTGAAGTTTTGGTACCGTGACAACACTAGTACATATATAATTCATATATTTTAAAATTAACACGAAAATGTGAGATTTCAGACCATTTCTGTGTCACAAATCACAATTTGAATCGCTAATCATTTTCCATTACCATTGGCCCACCCACAGAGCATTGCTGTGTCCCAAAACACAGAGAAGGCCCAGTCAGGAAGTGCCAGTGGGTTTTCCTCTCCTGTTGACAGGTAAGCTGAGTTCCAAATTTATAGTGCCCAAACACAGCTTTACTCCCTACATACTAAACAGGGGATAACTGCTTAAAAATGTTTCATTAAATGCCCTGCATCAACCTGTTAAAGGAATAGTTCACCCAGAACTTGTCATCATTTACTCACCCTCAAGTATTTCCAAAACCATTTGAATTTCTTTATTCTCCCGAACACAAAGGAAGATATTTCTGAGAATTTTTGTAACCAGTTGTCACCATTGACTCCCATAGTATTTTCCTTCCTACTATGGAAGTCAACAGTGACCCAAAATGGTTAAGAACTTCCTTTCCTGGTGGAACTATTCCTTCAAGCTGAATGCAAATTCAGTGCTATACAAGCCTATCATTTAAATAAAGCCTCCCCCACTGCATGTGTAGATGTGGCTTTTTTTTTACGTCAAGAAAATGAGGACCTGATTCCAGCTGTGAGAGCTGTAATCTTACTCGCCAACTGACCAACATTGTGCCACGTTTACCCACAGTGCTCCAGTGGAGAGCAGTTCTTTCTTTGTGACTCATATATAGATACGCATACATAGCCTAGTGGTAAGTGCATTAATGTTAATGATTTAGCTGAGGGGAGCAATTTACCTCGAAGGGCATTTCTGCAGGAAGCTAGATGAAGGCAAAGCAAAGGTAGGATAGCATATGGTCAGATGGGTACACAAGGTCACTTTTCCATTTTACTCAATTAACTCATCCTGATTTAGAAGATCTGTGGTAAATTTCTTGGCATCTATGTGTTTGTGATAAATATTTTGTGAAGACCAGTTCTGTCAAATTCAGGAAGTCAGAATGTCACTACGTGTTTTGTATCTTTCCTCTCGGAACAGCTACGCTTCTGATGTCACGTCTGGTTTGAGTGATGGAAACGAGGGCCTTTCGGAGAGAGGCGGGAAAGGTCAGAACAAACGCACAGGAACCAAGCTGCTCAGGAAGAGGGCTCGCTCACGGCTACGCATCACTGGGGTGACTCATCTGTCAATTAGCTAGCCTTAATTAACTGTCCATACGTGATTCCTGACCTTACACGTACTGTATGCTTATACTGAGTCAGAAATCCTGCCTTAATTCAAAATATGGATAACTTCTTTGAAAATAAGTTTCCTTTTGGTGATGAACTCACAGAAAAATGCTCATGAATCATTGCTTACCTGTGTTTTTCTTCATGCAGCTGTCAGATAAAGTGGATCGGGTTGTGGAGTGTCAACTACAGACCCATAACAGCAAGATGGTGACCTTTAAATTCGATCTGGATGGAGACAACCCAGAAGACATTGCTGCAGTGATGGTGAGCAGGCAATACATAAAAAAAAAGCAAGAAGATGAAGAAGAAGAAATTATATATAGATTATAATAAGAATATATATAAATAATACAAGGTTACCAGTTATAATAAATTAAAATAGAAAAAACAAAATATTTATTAAAATGACTCATTTTATTTAATCTTCATAATTTTTAACAATAAAATCGGGTCCCACTTAATATTAGGTGTCCTTAACTACTATTTACTTTCATTTTAATTAATCTTTTGATACAACACACTTGTTTTTACATTACATGTACATGTACTCACAGTATATTTATAGAAATACCTGCATTTAATTTTATCTGTAATTCTATTTATTTATACACTGTTGACCAATCCCTTACTACACCATACCTGTATCCCACCTCAATAACAGTTTTGTAAAGTGTTTTGCCGCATAATATTACTACAATAAATACATTGTATACATTGTATTTCATCTTCATGTAATTAAGGTTATTTTTAAGGTTATTTTTATTTTTTAAATTTTAGTGACCTAAAATTGTAATTGTAAATAATTTAAAAAAGCAAGTACCTATACAATATATGTAAACACAATTTCTACATGGTCTGTTTTTATATTTACAATTGCCCCTAGACTCCAGTGCACTCCACTAAATATCAGTAACTGAAAGTTATGGAGGTCAAAGAGGACAGGCAGATAAGGAGGCATTCCTTGTGAGAATTACGTTATACCGTGAGAAGTGTTGATGTTTCAGCTTCTGTGTTTGCACAAACTCTGCAGCCTCAAGCCTACAGTGGAAAATCTATGCACCATTTCTCTCATCTGTCCATCTAAAACACTTCAGTTACTAGCGGAAAACCACTCTCTTTTTTGTCCATAGTGACTTGTCAGCTAATTTGACATATTTTTTAGCCTGCAGGAGCAAGAACTGCTTTATGACTCATTGCATTCTCAATTAGTGCTAATAATAACTGGTACAGTATGTGTATTTCTTTTTTTATATGTATACAGTAATATGCACCATGTGGATGTGTGTTTTTCAGTTGCAAACTTGGAAGAATGTTTTTAAGATGCTATAGCAAGTTTTTCAGAATTAATAAATAGATACAAAAAAAATGATGTAAAATGGAATCTAAGGTCAGAGTGTTTTTAGTAGAGATACTGAAAATAGCTTTGGTTAGCTGCTTTCTTTAGCTTCTTTGTGTGACTAAAAGTTGTCTTTAACATTCAGCCCATGGCCTTGAGACTGGATTTATAAGTCTTAAATATAGACAGTAGTGTTTCCCTTCACTACATTATAAAGGCATGCCTTTGTTCGCTGGACTGTATCACTGCTCAATATTGAATTCCAGTAGCTTTGAAGGAGACCTTTTGAACCCATTAAGAAAAAGAAGCATGCAAGAGGACTCAAAATTACATCAACCCAATTAACTTAACTGTCTCTTTGCACCCTCTTTAGGTACATAATGAGTTTATCCTACCTGGGGAGAGAGAAGGATTCATCCACCGCATGAAGGACATCATCCGTCGAGCGGAGGCCCTGATGAGAAGAGAGCCTTTGGAGCCGCTCGGCTCCATAGACACCACTCGTCAGCCTTATCTCAGTGGAGTCGGCTCACTATCGGCCTCACAGGTTTGTAACCACTGTATTTATCATTTTAGAAGAATTCTAGATTATTGCAGATTATAATATGTATTTTATTGTTTACACACACATATATATATACTGTATATATATATATAAACCCATGTAGTGCTGTTAAACGATTCATCACATCCAAAATAAGAAATGTTCTCATAATATGTGTGACTGTGTATATTTACTACATATACATACAGCCTGTATTTTTGTATGAATGTATTTGCATGAATTTATTCATATTAATATAAATTATAACATATATAAATATACAATCGTAACTAAATGAATTGAATATGGTTTCAGTGGTTATTTGTGTGTGTCTGGCGAGGGTTTGGAATTCACTTGTTTACTTCTGGATTTTATATGTTGTGGTTTAGACATCCAATCTTCTGATGTCATCAGATGTTAGAGACAACAGTTAACGAACAAAGACACAGTGTGTTCCTTACAATGATTGTAAAAGGAGAAGTTAGTCATCAATATTGTAGAGTCATTAATAAGAAAGGGCTCTGTCACAGTGTGACTAGACTTTATTTGTGCCTGTGCGACAATCTTCTTATCTTTTCTCACACGTGGTCCTAACTTGGTCACTTTTCGAGACGGTGACGTTAATGCCAACGTGTGCTCTGTTTTTCTCCACAGCCCAATCTCCATACGCAGGGCCTCGCTCGCACACACTCCTCCTCCTCGTTGCCAGGTAACAAACACACACATGTACACAGACGCACATGCAGATTGCAGATCACACAAAAACACACGAACACTCATCATTTACAGTATGTGTAAAGTCTTCATTGAATTTAACATAATTAAAACAAATGCTCGATGTGTCACCCCCCAAATCTTAACAAAGACACTAAATAATGTGTTAATTAAAATCTACAAAAGCAAAAAACATATAGAAATGATAAAAGTGCACATCATGACATAACCTTATTGGTGCATGTCCTTCAGATTATGCTGCTGCCAGTATAGGGCAAGTGACCCGGGGGTCCTCACCTACACTGAACGCCGACTTTTACGTTGATCCCGATGCCGTTCCTCCCGTCCGGCCCCTGCGCTCACAGTCCTTCCACACTACAGGTACAACACTACACCACTTTCTCTTTCCTTGAATTTAAGTGCTGTGAATTTAGTGCTCAAATTTACATACAAAAGGTAATGCATCTACTCGAAACTGAAAGCACAGCTATAAACCTGTTACATCATGTAGAATCTGTCACATTCATCAGCCTAGCAGATGTCTTTCTTGTTCACACAATGGGTCATTATTGCTTTTATGTTATTCAAAAAACGCTTTTGCACAACCTCAGGTGTCTCAAAATACACCAGTCTCTCAGCCTCTGTATTAATGAACCAAATTTATGTAAAATGTTTAGATTTCTAACATGAACCAGTCCTCTTCGGTCTCTCCTGGTAATGAGAGCTATGTTCTGTCACACAGACAGTCAGTACAGTCCGGACCTTCTGGGGACGTTCAGTGTATGAGGGGCGTCACAATGAACATTCTCTCTGTCTCGCTCTTTTATCTTTCACCCGTGTCATTGTTACTCAGAGCACTTTTCCGTGCCTATTTCCATTAGCTGTGGAGCTACTGGAACAAACTCGATATCTTGTGTATCCCACTCTTCAATTGGCTTTCTGAACACCCATCCCCATGGAGACCAAGCTTTGACGCCAGTGTCATTGTTGACGTGTCTCAGGATTTGCTTTTGACACCTGCTGCTTCAAAATGAACAAGTAGATTTCATTACCTGAGAGAACAAACTACAAATATTACGCAGCCTGCACAATGTATAAAAGCCCTATTTCATGATCACCCGTTTTTTTCTTTTCTTGAAAGACATATGTAGTTACAAATCATTGTGCCAATGTGTCTGCAAAAGATGTCGAGGACATGGGGTTTGATAAATGCTCAATTGTGGTAAGGTCTCATCCCAATTTGTGGCTTTATTTTTATGTCACGATGATGTTCATGGAGCCTTTTCGGTAGTCAAGCATGGCACTGACAGGTCAAAATACGTCAGAGAGTCCTATTTTAACAAATTATTCTTAGTTGAACACTGAAAATGATCATGGTGACCATTTGAGCAAACAACCGCAGAGCCAGTGATTTTATTCACAGTAACTTACAGCATGTTTACTCGAGGCACAATCCCTGTGGAGCAACCTAGAATTTACAGCATACAGTGTGACAGATCATGGCTTTGTCTTTGTGGAACCTAAACCCACAACTGCTTTCTGGTCCTAAGTTTTAACTACAGTCCCACTCCACTTCTTAGAATAGCATCAATGGCCACAATGACGGCATGACTATGAAGATTTTAGCAGGAACACATACTAGCGTTGGGTGCTTCTACACTTTGGCAACCAAGATTTTCATGTGAATGTTTATTGAGCTTAACCCAATGTTTCTCTCTTTCTTTCTCTTGCCATTTTCTTCAGGTTCCTCTCAGACCTACCAGTCTTTTACTCCCAACTATGCGCAGTACTCCCACCCCGATGTCCTGCCACATCTGCCGAATCAGCTCCCCAAACCCCATTATGCTCACAACGTCCCATACCCCTACCAAACTGATCACGCCTCCCTCAAGAGTCCCCTCAACCCAAGTCCACTCACCCGTGTCCCCAGTAACCCAAACTTCTTCTCCTCCTCTTCATCCTCTTCAGTTGTTTCACCGGTTCAGCAGTCCACCGAGATGCCAACTCAAGCTGAAAGCAACAATTTGCCACCAACTGCCCCTCTGCCTGGCATGTGGCCACCGCCTTCCCAGCAGCCCCTTATTTCGCTGGCCAGTGTTATTTCTATGGCTATGAACTTTGCACAGTCCTTTATACCCCCTGGATCCATCCCTCAAGGTTTCCATCCACAAATGACCCCTCAAGCAGGGTATGGCCCTATGTATCCAGCTCAGCACAACGCTGATGCTCCATACTACCAGGCGGCACAGAGCGGACAGTATATGGATATGTATCAATATCCTGATGCTCATATGCACTTTCCGGCACCAGTTCCCGAACCTCATGAAGGGGGCCAAAGAGCATCTCCACCAGTAGTCGCTCTTAGGGAGCTTCGAACAGGTATGGTCCCTGAGATTAAACAGCCTATAAACCCAAACCCCACAAACCCAAGCTCTTCTACAGGGATTAGAAGTAGCCCACTGGCAGAGAGCCAGTCTTATCCCATTGGGCAGCTCAGAGAGCGAGCAGACAGTTCAGCATCAAGCTCCCGCACCCCGTCCAGCACAAGCTCACCAGCATCATCTACATCCCCAAGCCCACAAAACACTGTAAGTGTTCAAAATAATACAAATGTTTAAGATGTTTTTAGATAGGCGGGGGTTAAATTAGAAGAACAGTCCATTCTGTTCTTCTAATTGAAATGTGTACTGTACCTTTCAAACATAGACATGCATCACCACAAGAATTTCTTTTAAGTGTTTCTGTCAACATAAATATAATAGTATACTGTTAAGTGGAGCATTGCTCTTTGTGAGCATAGTTAGACAAACCTGTTCTGAATATGTACAGTATTTGACGTGGGTGTTGTCTGTTCTTACATGTCTCAAAGCTCCTGTAAGTAAGACTTCTGTGGTTGATGCTTTATTAATGTTTTTCGACTTAGGTTTCCTCACCTGTACCAAGGTCCTCCCCTACTCTATCCATCTCTCTGGCAGTGTCAGAACCGAATTCCATTGCATCCAAATCTAGACTCTCACCTATATCTGAAGGTGAGTTGCACTCTTTCCATCGGTCACACACACCCATAAACAGTACACACCCTATATTCCTTGTACACAAAGACAAAGAAGTACATGAAGGCCACACAGCCAGACAAGAACAGAAATATTTTCATCTGTTATTACACGTGCACACACACTTGTGTGATTAAATGCGTTTTATTTACCAAAGAAACCTGAACAAAAAATATATATATGCCAAATTGTAATGTACCAAATTGAAACATTACAATGATTCCTGAAGGATCGTGTGACACTGAAAACTGGAGTAATGATGGCTGAATATATTTTATTTTATATGTATTCTTCATCAAATAAATGCAGCTTTGATAAGCATAAGAGACTTATTTTTAAATAAAACATTGTATTTTACAAATAATCCATAACATCAAAAAATAGTGTACTTTGAAAATATATATCTAGTGTCCAACTCAATTGTACACAGGATCTGCCATCTATTGACTGTAGAAGCTCATTGCATACTAAGCACATTGTTCAGTTAGTTACAATACATTTGGCTCTTTTCACATTTTGTTTAGAGAATATATAAAAACAAACAAAATGTATATAAATTAGTGATGTCAAACGATTAATCGTAATTATTCAAACCCAAAATAAATGTTTTCCTTTAAATAATATGTGTGTTTATGCTGTGTTTATTTATTATGTTTATATTAAAACACACACGTACAGTTTATATTTTGTAAATGCATTTATATATTAATTTTCTTATATTTGATATTATACCTAAATATATTTAATATATAAACATAACATATTTTAATTAAATATACATGTTTTTGTATTTATATATATACTGAATAAATATACACAGTACACACAAATATATTATGTAAAGAAAATGTTTTATTTTGGATGCGATAAATCGTTTGACAGCAGTAATATAAATATAGTTTATTGCTGTTTTAACATGTTAAAAAAAAACGTTGTCACCTTGTCTACAGAGAAAAAGTCTATTTTGACAGTGGGACGATTCCAAGTCAGTCCAAGCAAGGAGATCCCTATTCCAACTCCCAGTCTGATGCCAACTCCCACCCCTACAGCTACATCCACATCCACATCTATACAGACCCAAACAGTTCCCCAAGCCACGCCCCCCTCACACAACAGCCAATCAGACAGCAGCACAGACGTACAGGTGGAATCAGAAAGCAGTCACAGCTCTCTGAATGAATCCCCACCACTTGTCCAACCACCTACAGCGGCTCTGTGCCGCTCAGACAGAGCCCCCTTGTGGACTGGAGAACCTACAACACCCGAAAGAAAAGTTGTAGAACCAGACGAGAGACGAGGGGGTGAAGAAGGGGAGGAGGTGGAGACAGAAAGGAGGCGGAGGAGGATTAGTGTAAGTTTGTTGGAAAGTTCAGCCGGGAGTCCTCAGTTCAATCTCAATCAGCCGTGGATGAGCTACACACGCAGCACGTCGTACGCTAGCAGTGACGAGACCGAGAGTGAAGACGAGGGAATGTATGAGGAGCTACAGGAACTCAGAGAGAGGTGAGTTTACTGTGATTTTAGGTTGCACTCCATGTTTCAGGATGTGCTTCATCAAATTCTAGCATTGTGTCTAACTACTGTAACTCGTATAGTTTAGACCCCAGAATGTAATTTGATCGGACATGTCCAAACACGTCCAGTGATTTTTAGGTCTGATGACATAATAAAAAAATACAGAAAATCAGAAAATGTACTTTAACAGATTATATCTATGTTACATTTCTGAATATAATAGATTAACTTTTTAATAAATTGTGAATTTACTAATAATGTTATTATGTGATTAGGTGTCACCTGAAGCTTTGAAATTACTGCCTAGTTGATGACTTCCTGTCTTTTTCCCTCTCTTTTAGACATGTGGCAGAGGTTCAGGCTCTCCAGGCCTCTCAAAAACAAGAGATCGAGGAGCTCTACAACCGGATGGGTAAAGTGCCCCCTCCAGGAATCGTGTCTCCAGCGGCCATGCTGTCCAGCCGCCAACGCCGTCTGTCTAAAAGCGGAGGGTACCCAAACTCTCGCCGAAACAGCCTGCAGAGACTGGACATACTGCCCCCTTCAGGTACCACAGGAAAACTTACAAATATTTTATTGAATATTTCAACTCGGAAATGTGTTCGCAACCTATTTTGTTCTAAAAAGGCATAAAACAAAACAAATAAGAAACACTGTATTATTATCTTGTTAGGGACTCGAATGTATCCATTTTTTGGATTGATTGATTGATTGGATCCATGAAACTGTCAAAATAAAGTCGAGTTATTGACGAAGTGGAAAAATAAGAGGTCTTGAGGATATCAGTTGCATTTAAGGTTCTTTTTGAGAATTACAAGAAAAAAGATTCCTTTGGAATTTGGAATATTTAACATAATGGTGCCATATTGGTCATGTGATTTATAATGATGTTTTTTGCTAACTTTTTATTGACTAACATTTTATTGCGTTATTATTTCCACATATTTTAGAACTGACTTAAGGGATAGTAGTATATATTATTGCCGTGTGCATGTTTATTAATATTACTTGGTGATTTACCATTCATTGGTATGTAAGCGTTAAAGTAACTTCCACAAACACATTTTCAGGTATCATGCGTAAGAACTCCGTCAGCGGCAGCAGCAGCGGGTCACAGGAAAGGGCCAGTAAAGGAGTGACCTTTGCCACTGATTATACCAGAATTGTGAGTGATACCTTCTATTTGCTTTTATTGATTACTCCCTTTCTCTACATTCTTAACCCCTTTTGGTTTGTTCTTTACCCCTGCTAACAGAACACACAAGAAAGGAATGTCACATGCACTGACCTTCCTTTTTATCATTCTGACAGTGATTTCGTTTTCTAAGGAGCCCTTTGGTCTTCGTGCTGCTCTCCTTATGGACTGAAGTCACACCATTGCTTCCTTCAATGTGTATGAGCACATTTGTAACTTCAGAAAAGAAGTGTGTGTGCTCTTCACATGCTGTGATGTGAATTTTTGTAACCAGTATACCTCCGTTCAGTATTCAAAGGATGATTTACTTACCTAGTGAGCTTCCTGAAGAGACAGGACACTTGGAAGCACAGTCTTTATAAATAAACTTGTTTAGAGATGTTGATCTCAGCACCGAGTTCTGGAGAAATGCCCACTCATTTGCAGCTATAGCACACCTAGTGGTTGAATGTATTAATTGCGAATGCTTTTTTTAGTAATTAGGCAGTCCATGTGTTTGCCTCTCTATAATTTTGTCAATTATAGATCAACAGGTCAGCTAATTTTTTATTCTAACTCCCAGGCTGTTATAAATCCCAGAAAGAATCTGTACTGTAAACAACTTTATTTTCTGTCTTGCAAAGATTCAATACAATTCAATACATCCCGTCCTTATAAAGACTTTTAGGCCTCACTGTAGGGTTGCTCTTAAAGAAACAGTATGATGTAGATATTTGACAAAATGTATAAATGTTCATAACAGCGCATATGTGACCTTGTTGCTACAATGTTTTTGCTCATCATATTTTTCTGAACTCCTATGACTTGCAGTATTGACATTGATTTGATTTCTTTTTTCACGATAGAGACTCTGATGCCTCAAATTGATCTATAGTTTAATGTAATGTAGATTTTTTAGTATCCACATTGTAAAAACAACAATGCAAAATGCAAGGCCTTATATTTAGATCTAAACCCACTTAGGTTTCGTTCTGAATAGTTTTTTTAATATTAAAAAGGAGTATAATAAACATGTTTAAATGCTCTTGTCAGTCAAGTCTCATTTTAGATATTGCGCTGAAGCTATCAATCAGTCCAAAGTATCTAAAACCAAATTGTAGAGAACAAATAGCTGACAATCACAAATTTGCCTTTAGTTCATTTAATGTCCATACTTCCATAATTTTCTGAATTGTCAATTGTATATATACATTTACTTGTCATTTTAGTAGGTACTGCTTAAGAAATGAGTTCCTCTTGATGTAAAAAATGAGATTTTGCTTTATTTAATGGCTTTTCAAATTATGGCTGCCTAATGTTTCCTTTATTTGAAACGTTTCTGTCTTAATACTTTCCCATGTGTTATTCGTATCTTAGTTAATAGAGTGTGAAATGAAGATGTTAACCCGTGTTTTCTTAATTAAAAGAAAAAAATAGTAAACAACTGACACGCCGCACTTTTCTTCGAGGCATTTGCCGATAGATGCCACAGATGATCTGTATATATGGACACTAATGAATTGTGACGTGTGGAGGCTCAGATTATATGCTTCGGCCTATGCAGTGATGTTACATATATATATATATATATATGAATATGTGAAGACAAACATAAACATTGACAACTGAGAAACTGTGAAGTTTGAACAATTGTTGCCTTAAAGTATCTACATTTGATTAAACAGCAGGTGTGTTCTGCATAGTGAGAAGATTTATATATAGATCTAGATATATTTAGATAAAGAGAAAAGCTGTATTATATTATGCTGAAAAAAAAAAATGTTGTAACTGCCAGGCAGGTTGTGCCTATTGTGTTTTTGTTTTTTTTTACAGTTCATTCTTGATTACTGGATGAGACATTATTATTGTAAATGTACAAATAAATGATTCACAAACAACCAAATGTTTTGTTAAACTGCGTGAACGTGTCACATACACCGGTGTTTTTTTCTCTCTAAATTCATAAAACATTTTTCAAAAATGATATAAATTGTTATTAGCATAACAGTATAGTTTAAAAAGTAGAGTTAAAAATACCTCACTTTTATATTAATTGGTCACCTACAACAGTGCAGAATCTTAAAGGAACCGTTCACCAGAAAATTCAATATTTGCTAAGAAATATGTTCAGCCATCCAAGATGTACAGTAGATGAGTTTGTTTCTTCATCAAAAACAAAAAAAGTGTCAAATTTAGCATTACGTCACTTGCTCCGCATTTTATCCTTTGCAGTGAATGGGTGCCATCAGAATGAAAGTAATAACAAATCAACCATTAAAAACAACTGTTGCTTCTTGGCAAAATTCCAGACCAAAATCTATAATAATGTTTGCTGCAGATGTTATGGTGGGGATTATTGTGATGTTTTTATCAGCTGTTTGGACTCTCATTCTGACGGCACCCATTCACTGCAGGGCATCCATTTCTGAGCAAATTATGTGATGATAAATTTCTCCATGTCTGTTCTGATGAAAAACATACTCTGCTACTGCACATCTTAGATGCCCTGAAGGTGTGTGGGGTGATAGATTTATTTAAACATCATAACTTTATAACATACTGTAACTTTTCATATGTAAAATAAAGAAGAAAAATCACAAAAAAAGCTATTTATTTGCTTCCAGCTGTTTTTACCCGCTCCATTATTCAATCCATATAAGAATCTTCCTCTTGGCGTTGAGCAGCTGTTATTTATAACTCTGTGCATTCCCCAGATAGATCCCAGACTGGGCCAAAAACATCATCTGTACTGACCCTTCTCCTGTTGTAGAATGAGGATAGCGGTATTTTTACTACCTATTGTTCTTAAAGTAGGTTGATTTGGGTCATCATATCATTGTGTAGCTTGTACGGATTTATACTGCAAGAGAGCCAAAGAGCAATAAAGCAAAACCAGCTCCATCCAAAGACAACATCAGGGACTCTGTCGCCTGTAGATTGTTCCCTCTTTGTTTAATGATGCAGTTTGACAGTACTGTGGTGGGATGTTGGCCATAAAATCATGTAATAGCTTGAATATGTCCTTGTTTGGAAATCAGCCTTCTTGCTGCTCTGCTTATGGTTTCAAACAGCCGTGTCGGCCAAAGCTCAGCAGTAAAGAAGAAAAATGAATAGAATTTCTATTTATTCAGTAGAAGGAATGCCTTGGTGTATTGAAATATGGGTTGTAAAAAAACATCTGTGAAGAACAAAACTAAAAATTGATGGTTTGTTTTCACATCACGGCCACTAGAGGTCAGTAAAGATTCTCTTTCCATCTTTAGTGTGCTCGCAGAGCAAAGGCAGGAGCGGTTAGGCCCATTTCTGTAGGCATACTAAATAAACGGTAGCTGTGTGAGATTAGAATTATTTGTGAGATTAATTGTTTTCAATGAAAGGGGGATGAATTTAGTAAATGAAATTAGACATCCATTCTCACTAAATCTAAACTTTCTAGCTGTATGTGAGGAATGAAAGGCTGAGGTTTTAAAAACTAGTCTTTTTATCTTGTTTATTCTAATAAAGTTAAAATGTAACTATTATCTGAAAAATATGCTATAAACAAAAATTACAAATTTCATAAAATACAAAAATTGACTAAATAATAAAGACATTTTTTCAATAATTATTTTAAATGTTAAAAGAACAAAAATGACTAAAAACTACATAAAAAAATTCGGATTAATAAAAATATATATTAATATATAAATAATACTAAGATAACGCTGCTGTGATTGTATTGAATTATAGACCCCAGAATTAACAGTGGTGCAATCTTTGATTTTTAACAGGAATTCCAGACATGAAACAATAGCTGTGACAAATGACATGATTTGGGACCTTTATTCTATTTATTGCAGGGGATGCCATTGAGAGCAAGGTAGGTCTATCCCTCACAGCCTCGTTTTCATACCTGCTGTATTAATTTAGCAATATGCTAATGAAAAGATATGTTTAAAGGATGTTTGTGAATTAAGCTACAAATTTATGATGTAGTAGAATGTTCCAATTTACAGTCATTTAACCAAGTCCATACTTGTAGTGGGTAGTATATGCACATTGGGAAGCAGCTGACATCTTCCAGCCTCAGACCCGATGCAGTTACAAATCATCTGCATATGTTTAGAAACCGTTGTGTACTTATGGCATATAAATATATATATATAATACACACACACACACACACACACATTACCTTTGTATAATTTTTATGCTATCTTAAAGCATATTGATTAAACATTTAAAAGGTTTTTCTTCCATCTGCTCTATTCCACATTTGTCACTAATTTAAAATTTATTAAGTCGGTTAGGGGCAAAACGGCACCATTTGTCACAAAGCGACTGCCAGCTATGACACTGTGGGTTAATCCAGACTCGATGTGTTTCACAGCGATCTCCTCCACAACATCTCCAATCTGACAATCTGCCACCCTTAAAAGACACATGTGGCCCCATTCTCTCCTTCATTGACTCCATGTGGTCACCATGGTAACCCAGCAGTGGCATTTTCTAGCGCTGCCACGGGGGGAATTCCTTCTTTTTGGCACAGAATCTCTTCAGGGGGGCTCGCCTCTGATTCGGTCCTTAGCAACCAGTCGTTAAGCCGCCTTGTTGCCATGCGAGGTGTACCACGCAAGAACCTTTCCTAATCGCCTCCGCAGACACTTGCAGATATGCACAGCTTTTATATAGAATTCACAGAGAGTGTTGTGTTAAAGGCCAGTATGAGCCACTGATAGCATTAACTTCACACCTGCACTGCTGCTTATGACACTCAACATATGTAATATATGTACACATATGTGTGTTTGTCTATATACAGTAGTGAGTGTCTATTGTCTATATACAGTGTGAAAGTATACTATATACTATGCTGCTCTCTCTTGCTCTATGCTATACTATACTATACTATACTATACTGTGCTATGTTATGATTTACTGCACTACACTATGCTACGCCATGCCATTATAGCATAGCACTGCACTATAGTATACTGTGCTATGCTCTACTATACTATGGGGTACTACACTATGCTAAACTATTATAGTACTATACTCTGCTATGCTGTGCTATACTATACTATACTGTACTATACTATACTGTGCTACACTGTGCTATGTTATGATTTACTGCACTACACTATGCTACGCCATGCCATTAGCACTGCACTATACTATACTATACTGTACTATACTATACTATGCTATGCTATGCTATGCTATGTTATGTTATGTTATGTTATGTTATGTTATGTTATGCTATGCTATGCTATGATATACTATACTATACTATACTATACTATACTATACTATACCATACCATACTTTACTTTACTTTACTATGCTGTACCATACCATACTATACTATACTATACTATACTGTGCTATGCTATGCTATGCTATGCTATGCTATGCGATAAGATACTATACTAAACTATACTATACTATACTATACTATACTATACTATACTATACTATACTATACTATACTATACCATACTATACTATACTATACTATACTGTACTATACTATACTATACCAGTGGTGAGTCTCGGGACTCACTGCTTCAAACATTTTGTTTCTTTCTGAATTGGTTCTCTCTCCTATCGGGCTGATAATCTGAATTAGGTGCATTAAATAAGGGGGAACTACAAAATGTGCGGAGTAGTGGGTCTGGAGGACTGGACCATATACTATACTACTCTCTCTTTCCATATGCTATGCTATACTATACTATATATACGTAAACATAAAACATATAGCCTATGGCATGGGCTAATGGTGAGAGACTTGTGACCAATAGGTTGCAAGTTTGACTGTTGTAAGTTTACTATTGATATTTTGATATATAAAGTCTTTCTTTCTTTCTCTCTCGCACACTCTATATTTTCTGTATGTATGTTAGAAGAAAATAGTCTGCTTCTGGGTGTATTATAATGTATGCATTTGTGCATTCATACAGTTGTAAATGTACATAATAAAAGAAGCATCATATATATATATATATATATATAAAATGTATTTTTTTTCTTTCAGCACTTAAAAACTGAATTTACACCAACATTATTTATTTTTAACTGTTAACCCTTTGGAGATTCTGCAAGGGGTAGGTTAACTTATGAGAACTGTATGTTTGCTTCTGTGCTCAAATTATATTGTCAATCACTCCTCAATATCTGGCAATATGATTGAAAAAAAGATACAGTTCACATCTCACTCTTAAAGGAAACAAAGAATTGCTAGCTGCTAGGATGCAATAACGCTCAGTAATAGCCATCTCCCACATTGTATTGATCTCTCGTGCTCACTGTCGGGAGTCACGCCGACCGCAGTAAGCAGACGTGGCAGATCCAGAAAAAGCGATTAAGTAGGAGTCAATGGCACAGTGCAATCACAGCACATTGCTGCAAGGCCATCGGGAGCAACGCTGCCTGGAGCGGCCGGTAAGCCTCCTATCTCTGGCACCCACAAAGAACTGCGAGTGACATTTCTCAGTTCCCCATCCTCCTCTTCTTCCCCCCCTCCACTGCCTTTCGCGTCCCAAGTCCCCCTCATCATGTCACCTTCACTAATTACCAGGAGAGCCGGAGGAATCCTGGAGAACGAGGCAGATTTAAGGACACAGAAGAAGAAGGAGGATGTTTGTTGTCTTGCATTAGTTAGCATAGTTAGTGAATGTTTTGGCATGGAAGAAAAACTTAAGTCCCACATTTACTAAATCTAAACTCAAAGCAGCCTAATTACATTTGTAATCCAAAAGCTCTTGACTTGAATAATCCCATGAGACTGAGCCAGCCACTGTTTTGGCACCAAAAAGTGGAACCAATTCCTCTTTTCTTCTTTTTTAGACACTACAGGTGAATACACTAGAAAAATGGTACCCTAAGGTACAAAAGCTACACTGAAAAAAAAAGGTAGAGACAATTTTCAGTTGCACAGAATAAATTAAACTAGTGCAAGAAAAACATTGAATGGAATGTGACATTTTGGATGCTCCAGCAATCTTTGCTTTATTCAGTATTATAAATAAATGAATCATTTTTTTTACAGTGTGAACCGTACATTTGCGTACCTTACCACTACATAGTAGATATTTGTAGATATTAGTACCTTAAAAGTTCCTATTAGCATAAAGTGGATATATTAGTAACTTATAAAACTAACTAATTTTAATGGGTGCACCAGTAGATTTCACCATATTTCCCCTCTTTAAAAAGAGAAATTTATTACATGTATTACAGATTTTTTTCTGACATGTTTTATTTAAATATGCAAATACACAAGATTCAAATTTCTTGCTGTTGACAGTTTTTTACAAAAGATTTTTTTTTCTCTTTTTAACTCTTCATAAATCAGACAACACTGACAAACGTCAGAAAATGTCCCCATATAAAGAAAATCTACTTTTATATAAATCTGGTGTGAAAATGTTAGAAATGTGTAAAACTGTAATATTTTAGCATGACTATGCTATTGCTGTTTTTTAACATTTTTATTTTAATGCTCTTAGTTTCAATATTAGTAAATTTGTTGTGTTTATCTTTTTAATAATTTTTAAAGTAGGCTATATTTAGTTTATTATTATTATTATTATTATTATTTTATTACTTAAACAAAGAAGGGGAAATAAAAAAGGGAAAGTTTTGTGTTTGTAAGTGCTACATGTATTTTGAATTTTTTTTCCCACTATTTTGAAATGTTAGCCAAAAGTAGCCAAAAAAACAAAACGGACCAGCACATTAAAAAATACGGTTTGTCCTAAAAGTAAACTGAGGGTCAGATACCCAGTGAGATTATACTCCAGGGTGGAGGAGGCAGCATGCAACATGCAGCCTTGCGTAAAGGAAATTCAATTTAGATTATTGCACCGGCCTGCTTTTGCCACCCCGTGGGACTAAGGAGCTCCGAAATCACAGACCTTTGCGAGTTTAATAAGGAGCTTTGGTCGACTGCAACATATAATCTCAATGTTGATGAAAAGCACAAATGTGGTGACACGCCCTGAGTTTGTTTGTTCGTTTAATTGTACGAAGCAGCTCACCGCAGGCCCAGGCAGCTCTGTTGTGGAGCCTGAACATGGGAGATCTTGTTTTGATGTAGCCTTGAGGATTTATTGATAAGCGATTGCTTGTGAAGGCTTATGAAGAGCTGTCTCATTCGTCAAACATGCATCCAGCAGAGCCAGCCTTTTGATTGGAGCTTGTAATCTCATAAAACCCCATTTCTATAAATGGGAAATGGTTCACCGGTTACCTAATATCTACCTCTGCAGACATTGATGGAACAGTTGTCTTCGAGACGTTGGCAGGTAGTTTTGGCTGCGCGGACGGGGCCTTTTGGGAGTTTTGAGTTTCATTTGCAAAATCTGGACAGTCTAATCATGGAGGTAATACAGTGTGAAGCAGAGGCTGGTTTCACTTTCTCTGAATCTGCCATTAAAGCATTTTAGCAGCATTTATAGAATACGTCCGTGTAGAGAAATGATTGCACTGTTCTTGGCACACTCTGTCCTCTATTGTCTGGAGATGCATTAAAGGCAACAAGAGGATTTTTCCAGCAGTTTAGCTATCGGATTCGCAATTTTCACTATATACTTGCCCTTTGATTCATAATCTATTGGCAAAAACTGTGTCGTACTTCAGGGAGAGACTGACTATGCGATCTGTTCAAAGGCTATCTATATCAGAACATTTACATTACATTTACGTTTTACTTTAATCTATAGTTAGCTATAACAACCACAAACACATAAGGAGACATGGCAACATTTCCTTATTATATCCAATAAAACATTGCACTTAAACTATTACCCGAACAAGCCTCTGAAAGACATCTGTCTCAATCAAGGAGTTTAATGCTGCTTTTTTTTACATCCAGATGGCTTGGCTTTTAAGCTACTATTTTAAATTAAGCTCTTATTTATTGGTGCTTGTGAAGACAACAGCACTGGTATTGTGGCATCTTACGGTTCAGGATTTGAACCAGCTGTATTTCTAAGTATTAGTGAATAATTCACATAGTTTATGCTATGAGATATGATAAAATGGCTTAAAAAATGTAAAACTGTAGATTTAAGACCTAACTGCATTAGCGGTCCGAGGCAATGCCACGCATGAGGTGGTTAAATGAGGAGATCTGATCGGAAACATTTTGTTTTCTGCATTAAATTTGCTTCCATTTAGTAGCCATTCCAGCATGTGTAACGTCTCAGAGATTTTGCCAGCAAACCCATCCAGTTGACGTATCAATCAGAGCAGTTAGACTTTTACTCAATTAAGTGTTGGCACTAAGCAACTGGAAATCTAATCTATTTCGCATTAGGCTGTTTCTTTGTTAATGCTTTGTCCAGTGCATCCGACAGGCCTCGTCTCACCGTGCCAGAGCCATCTAAGATGTGTATTCGTCAAAGCGGGCTAGATGTGTGCAGTAGGACTGATTTTCCATCTTTAATCTGAATCACATCAGTGAGAATCAGATTATGATTCTGACTGTTCTTAAAGCATGTTTTTGTGGGTTATTTTATGATTTAGAGCATTACATACTGTCTACATGTAAATGAACGATGAAATACATGTGAACTTTCACTCTTGTATGATGTTTGAAGGAAAACAGTGCTCCAAGAACTGTACCAGCTTCGTTTGTGTGGGTTCGTTGGGATAGAGAATGTCTTAAAAAGGTATCAAATGAAAATAATTAAAATCCATATATGGCCTTATGGCCTCAGAGGCAGCATTTTACACACACACACACACACAAAGTGAATTCTTTCTCTAGTGTTTTATCCTTTGATCAAGATAATTAGCAGAAAACAGATCCCAAATAAAACACACGTTCATAGTAAGTCTGAACTTGTTTTACACCTTTAAGATTTTACACCAATGTTTTTTGATTTAACTTTATACAGCACATGGGGAAACGGCTGTTAAAATGAGCAATCAACAAATTCCTCCGAAATGCCAAGGATTTCTATTTACAACTCTCAGCCCTTAGATATTCAGAGAGGAATGTAAATTATACGCTAGTCTATAATCCATTAATAACCCTTTTTTATGCTTAAATGTTAAGTGTCAGATATAAAGTGGAAAACATGGGTAATTATGTATAAGTTGGTATTAGCATCAGAAGGGCCTTGATTCCCATAGGCAAGTTTGAGCAACAGAAGATCAGATAAGATCAATGACTTAACATGTCCTCCAAAAAAAACAATTTAATTCAGACCCCGCCCCCCATTATAAATATGCCAGTTTCTTTAGCTAAAGAAACTGCAGAATAACCCTATTTAGATGAATGCATTCTTATAATTATTTGAATAGCGTAAAAACCAACAAACTAAATGCACAAAATATCTTAACTTTTATATTTTTAAGATATGCGAGATTTATTATTACTGATATATTTTAGAAACTTTATCTATAGCCTAATTATTCTGCATCATCATAGCTTTAATTCAAATCGCAGCGTGCAGAGAATGGGAGGCAGACGTATTCCCCGCCTCCTTATGAATAATGTACAATAACCCCGCCCCCAAGCGCAGAAGCTGTAGCAGAGCACCCGTATGCGCACGGCGTCTTCATATGATACCAGAACCGCGTCGCTTCAGTTGATAGATACATTGGTCCTTCCGTCTGCGGCTGCACTTTTGATTTATGGTGATCTCCCGATCACAAAACCTGTACGTTTGCTACGCGCTGACCGGTACGCACGAAAACCAGGAGTTACTGTTTAACAGGAAAGGAAAACCCGAAGGACGAAGCGTTTACACTTGGCGAAGAAGGTGTTCTTCATCTCCAGTGCTTCCCACTATACGGACACCAGCGCAGCAGATCCTCATCCAAACGACAGCATATCCAAATAACGGGTAGGTTTAATCTCCAAATGACTACATAACATAACATCCAGCGTGTTGACGTGAAATGGGCGACGGTTACGCGTCGTTTCCGAGCAGCGTTCATCGCATTTAATGAATAAATTAACCATCTTATTTATTTACAACGTTGTGAGTAACGACGGAGTGCTGGGTAGACAGACTTTCAGCTCCAACGTCTCTCCTTTGAAATGCTTGCATGCACCTCCTATAGACGGAGATACAGTCGGATCTTATTTGGCAACAGTTTTGCGCGTGCAGTGTATGGCACAGACGCATGGCAGGTTTGGTGCGTGCATTGTTTAATTAAACATATATGATTAATTATGTATAGTTTGCTTTGTAAATTCATATGTGTAGTTCGCTATGATGATATGTGTTAAGAGGTGAACTCTCTCTCTCTCCCTCCTATATATATATAATTTTTTAAATATATATATATGTAAACACATTATACGTGTATGTATATATATATATATATATATATATGTATATGTGTGTGTGTGTGTGTATGTGTGTTTATGTGGTAATTGCTATTACTAATTTTTACTAGCCATAAATGTGTATGAATTATATGTGTGTGTGTGTGTTTTTTTATTTTTATTGATTCTTCTGTTTTTGTACAAATTTACACATTATTCCAAAGCATTCACACAAGTAGTGGTTTACATTGGTCCTTTATTGTCATTACAGCATGTAAACATCTCACTGGGGTTTCCAGTTCTTCTGGTTTATGTTAATACATGTTTAAATATCCTAATATTACGTAGGGTCCTGGTAAGCCCTGTTTTGTCATTATACAGAGAATGTGTTTGTATCTCATTTGACTTTGACCCTCCTTAAGAGCAGGCAACAATTTTTGCATGCATTTGTTGCATATGCTTGCAAAATCCATGTGACGAATAGAAAGAGCGCCATCGCTTCTGCATCAGTATTGACTGAGGTACTTGGCCTCATTGGCCATCACTCATTGGCTTTCATGCAGTAGATCACCTGCTTTACTACAGCCCTGATGTTGAGGAGTCCTTGCCAGGTGTGGCACCACACTTTTGAACTTGAGTGCCAAAGAATTTACCTAACCTTATCATTGGCTCATAAGCACATCCTGATGATGGCCCCTTGATTGTGGTTTTTAACGTAATATCCTTATTCCAACAAAGGCTTTTAATTCTATGCCTCATGTGAGTGTCGTTTATGTCTTCATAGACTTATCCCTTCTTCAGAGAGACTTTGCACTGATGCATAATCTAAAATGATCCCTAAAAGTAGGTGTGGTTGGGGTCATACACGCGTTCTTAGAAGTGATTAGCATGCTTAATATTAATTTCTATGTGATTGGCTGTCCATAATAACAGCTGTGGTGAAGTGATTAGGGATTTCTGTGTGCCGTCTGCCTTTCTTTTTGAGGCTCTTCCACAGAAAATCATCTCAGCTGTGTCTCAACACCGGCAACCACATGAGAAATGTCTTCCCTGGTCTGGGGGGCATCAGCTGAGAAAATCACCCAATCGTAATTAAACGCTGCAAATTGATTCACTGGCTGGCAAGTATTGTGTGTGTGTGTGTGTGTGTGTGTAAACCCAGGATGAATAGGCCCAGGGGTCCTTAACTAAACACCAGAGAACTTTTGCTCTCGTTTTGGAGAGAAGAGGTATTTGACAGGTATATTTTCTCACACGCCACATTTCAACCGCAAGACAAGTGAAATTCAATTCAAAATTGAAGGAAGCATGAAGGGCCAGGAAGAGCTGATAGATTTGACACCGCTTAAATTGGTTTTCCCAAAGCTAATTTCAGGCTGTGTTGTTTTGACCTCAGACGACAAATAGTGTTGCCACATTTCAGATCAAATCTTGGGGATTCGTTTTTCATAACTTCCTTTTACGCAACTAAAAAAGAATTCTCTAAAGCCCTTCAAGCGTGCTAGAATGTGTTCTGCGCTCTCGACTGTAGTCTTGTTTATGTTGAATGTCCCGCACGGCGATCTACGGGGCAATTTTGGTGTAATCTCATTCTCATAATTTAAAATGAGCATCCTGCGTCATCTGCTGGTTATTCGAGTATCAGACAGGAGGGTCCGTCACCAAGGCAACAAGTCACCACAAAGCCGAGCATGCCAGGTGTTGCTCTTTAACATTTGTCCCTTTGAAGCTTCCGCACCCCTATGGGGACCTTTTATGGGGTCTGTTTTCGACCTTTTTGCTGCACTTGGCCAGGCATACGTTGTTTCTCTGCTTGACATATGAGCATAGCCAGGATGCTAGTTGAGTGCAGGCATGGAAAGACCCCCTATAAACATTTATTGCATATTTGTGAGGACCTGTGTAATCCCTTTTTAATTTTTTTTTTTTTTGACCAAAAATTCGTTTTTGACAGGTTAATACATTTTAATAATCAAAATTAATAATAAATTAAATTTATATAATTAACAATTTACTTTTTAACAAAACTAATATGCTATGAAATGTTTTCAGGATTTTTTTTTTTTTTTTTAAATACAAACACTTCTATATTATACTCTCAAAAACAATGGTGATCAAATCAATGCACAAAATATTAACAGCTTAATTATTCTTCTGATATATCTAATAAAATGAACAATAACAGACTTTATAACAATAAAGACGTGCACAAAAGGTCTGTTTTTAAATAAAACACAGATATCTAACACCATTGATATTACTTTGTGTGTATTATACAATATAAAAATATTGTTGTTTAGGTTGGGCGATGTTGACCAATTTGGCACCGTACGATGTCTAATGTGAAACATCGCGATGGACGATGATATCGTCGTTAGGGGTGGGACGATACAGGTAACTCACGATTCAATTCTGTGGCGATATATGGCCCACGATAATGATAATATCG
>JAUCMT010000068.1:17876880-17889742 GCA_032357475.1 Enteromius thamalakanensis
TCTGAGATAATTAAGTCATTAATTCAGAAAAACAGAGCAGATATTTTTTCCTCAAGTGAATGCAATACGCTTCCGTAGAAATCCATGTGCATGACAATAAAGTAGATTTCGTTGTTGATAAATAATGTCTTGTTAAGTTGTTCAACTTTTATTTTTGAATAATTATCTAATGTTTTGCAGTGCATCCAAATCATTAAAGCAATAAGGAGCAGATGCTGAGGTTTATTTGTAATTCACATTAGAGTGCCAGTGTTCCTGCCTTAAAAGTGTCATTCACATACTTTACAAGTTTCTCGTCCAATCCCAGTTGTCTTTTTAAAATTCATTAGGCTTGAGTTTTTTAAACAGGCCTAGTCTCCCATTCTCAATCAGTGCAGAAGAAGTGTCCTGTTGTTGTGAGGCCCGTGGGTTTGTCTGTTTTGTATAACAGCTGTATTGTTGCGCTTGTCTTTGATCTCGTCTTTAGACTGGAGGATTTCCACAAGGTTTTGTCATACAGTAATAGCTCTCTTCACTCGGCATGTCTCCTCGTATCCTGCAGTGCTACATATGTGGAGTGCTTGTGTAGTTTCTGGTGTCATTTTTTTCAATCCTTCCTGCTTTCTTTTTTCTTTTCAGTATTCGGTTTGATGCAAATGCAGCTCTCTGGGCTGAATATATTTGCCATAAATTAGATCTGCACAGCCAGCAACTTACAGAGCACAGCAGAGGAACTGAGCTCCACGGTGAAGAAAAAAAAACATGTGTCGCGGAGCGATTGATGGTTAGCCTCTAGACCCCTCAGACATCGTGAGCAGAATCCTAACATTCTCAAACAGCTGCCAGCAGCATTGACCCAAGAGCCCTGTGTGGTTTGAATATGATTCAAGACTGTATAAAAACCGCAGGTGATATTTTGCCTGTAGGGTGTCATTGCACTAGTTGATTTTGACAGATGTGGTTGCGGCAGGTTTGATTGGTGTAATTATTTTTACAGAGAGGCAACTTTAAACAAATACATGAACGCTGATATTGGACTATTTGTATAATGTATGGTGAAACTGATATCTGTCCTGTTTAATTGTGCAAATTTGTTTCAAGATTGATCCCGAAATCCAACGTAAGCTATGGAAATCAATATTTAGTGTAAGCAACACACGGTTTCTTTAGCCTGCCTAATGTTTAAAACAAATCATTGGTAACACTTTAGAATAGGGAACACTTTTATTAACTATAACCCTTTTCTCAAATTCCTAATTTGCTGCTTGTCAATAGTTAGTGAGTTGGTTGTTAAGTTTAGGTATTGTGTAGGATTAGGAATGTAGAATAAGATCATGTAGAATAAGGCATTAATTTTTGCTTAATTAGTACTAATAAATGGCCACTATTCTAGTAATATGCTTTCTAATAAACAACTACGAAATCCTAAAATGAGAATACCCCTTAAATTTTCAAAATTTAAAGTTAGCAAACAGTGTTGCAATGTAAGGAAATAGATTTGAAATGTGAATCAATTTCAGAAAATGATAAAGAATAAAATTGAAAGGAATCTATATTTGTTTGGCATGACAAATCTAGCCTTAATGATTGTTTATTTGACCAAGCCTTACCAGAAAATCTTGAATGGATGGATTGAATCTTTTGGTTGTAATTCCTTAAATTACCTTTCCTGTAATTCTAATTCTAATTCAACCTCCTGTGTTACGGTCAGTTTAACTGAAATTCAAACGCAGGATTTGAAAGGGAGACGATTGCTAGGAATACTAGCACAACCGTTATTGGCCATTGCTTTACTGATGCGAGACACATGATGTTGAGGTTAAAGCTTAATGTTAAGGTTTAGCAAACCAGTGAATGGGGCCCCCAAAGCTGTTGGATTTTAGAAATAATTTCTAGTCCTTCAGAAGATTAGTAACTAGTCATTTAGAATACACTTTCACATAACACAGTCATGCAGTGTTGTGACTCATGAGTTGGCGTTCTGAACAGCATCCTGAGTTGGGATTTGAACCAACAACTTTTTGGTTTCTAGCCCATATTTTGATCTATTTGATTCTGTTAATGCTGTTTATGGTTCATTGGTGCAATGTCATCTCTAAACTTGCTAATAATGTAAAAAAAAAAAACATAACCCCTTTTTTTCTGTCAAATTTCCTCTTGTTATCCACTTTCATGTAGCTCAGCAGCTTCAATGTCGCTGTCCTTTCTTGCTGACAGAAACTGGCCTTTGGCCCAACCCAGGGTGAACTGCATGCCAAATGCGGTTTATGAATGTGGAAGAGCTTTTACTCCAGTACTCCTCTTGAGAGAACTGTATGGAATCCAGCAGGTTGATGTAGATATATATTTACTGCCCCTCAAGATCCTTTGTGTTACTAGACTGGTCCTCTAAAGAAAGATCTTTAAGGATTTTAGTCTGACTTTATTTGGGGTTGATGAGGTTTGTAAAAGAAACAAAGGCAGTTGAAAGGTAGCAGTACTGGGGATTTCTTCAACATGCTTCCAGTCTGATAGGCAACCAACTGTGGCTCTTATTCTTATTCATTTAATGTGTCCTTATAATACCATTGTGTTACATTCTGCCAGATACATAAAGCATGTGGTCCTGCTGGAATAGTCCAAAATAGACCCTCAGGAATGCCCCTGTGCTGTCAGATTTGGTTATACTTTGTAATTTGTTTGCTGGTCCTTTCATAAAGGTCCATCAGTTTTATCTGGACTTTGCTGAAGGGTCATTGAGGGCCCTTCATTCATCAATGACTTCAATGTTAGCGCTCCTCAGTAGGTCCTTATTTTAGGGAGTCTTCCACAGATACAGTTGTTCTTGATTCTAAGGAAAGCATTGAAAAAATAAATATATCCCGTTCTTTGGGGGTGATGGGCCTCTTTGACATTCTTATCTCATGCACTATATTACACCATTGAATTAGGCACACATGTTAGGGCTGGAGATTGCTACATTGAGCCAGATAAATCAAGCAAAATATGCAGTTGTGGTGTTTGTTTGTTTCATTATAAAATCATTTCAGTGTGTCTTTTTGGCTCTTTGTTAGATCTAGACATGCTTACATCTTTAAACTACAGCTTTAACAGTGAAAGCATTGTGCATATTTGAATGATTGTAGTGATTTGTCTGTGTGCATGTATTTACATGTTCGCTTGTTGTACGTTCATGTGTGCATGCAAGTCTTGTGCTACTGTGTGTGTGCGCAGATTGAGCTCATTTCAGGGGCCACATTTTTTACCAAAGTACAGTATAGCGAAGACACTCGCACACCCACACACACTGTAGTTAAGCACTTTGTCCTTATCAGTGGTGCAGTGACTGCAACACTTCTGTCCACTTAAAGGAACTTGGACACTAGACATAATAAATACCTCAGCAGCAGTTTCAGCTGAATCTATTATCCGGCTCTTCGAATGCTGGAAGAGGTGTTTTATAATCCAGCTTTCAAGTTCAAACACACAATGGACTTTTCACAGCTATCAGTTAAGGACGCACAGCCACATAATGCCAAAACATGATAGTGTGCTGAAGAATACTGTGTGTTTTTGTGTGTGTGTGTGTGTCTGTCCATTTATATGATTTCATGCAGCTTCTTATGGATCAGATGTTTTACTTAAGTTTGTGTACAATATGCTGTAATTTTAAAAAGATGCTTGTTTTTTTGTGGATTATCTGTATTTGGATGTATCTTATTGTCAAAAGAATCCTCTCAGTGCTAGTTATCACTGCACATAAATCCTATCAAATCCAATTTTTATGACCAATTGTCAACTTTCTCACATTTTATTTTATTTAATTTTATTTTATTATTTTTTTATTTTTTATTTTATTTTATTTTATATTTTATTTTTTATTTTATTTTATTTTATTTTATTTTATTTTATTTTATTTTTCATTTTTCATTTTTTATTTTTTATTTTTTATTTTATATTTTAATTTATTTTATTTTATTTTATTTTATTTTTTATTTTTTTATTTTATTTTATTTTATTTTATTTTATTTTTCATCGGATGCAATATTCACTTCCAACACATGTGTTTCGTGGCTGCGTGTCACCACACGTAGGAAAGGGGCGTGGTCAGCAGAGCTCATTAGCATTTAAAGAAACACAGACTATGGCGTGGAGAAAACAGAACAGAGATGAATTTGACAGGTTCAATACCCTAAAGACCCTAAAGAATCATCTGAGCTTGTGTAAAATTGGCACCCAATGACCCTTTTAATGTGTATTTATGTATAAACTGAGTTGCTGAAAAGGTTTAACAAACAGATTTGCATCAGATCTGAAAAAAAGGCATAATGTTCTATACAGGAATATAAAAAAAAACAGCGTAGGGACTCTTTTGAGCACAACAGGCAGAACACACAAGAGAGGTTAAGAGAATCTGAACAGAGCGAAAAAGTTTGAGAGATACAGCTGAATAGCTGCTATTGAGTGGGAGAAAAAGAGAAAAGAGGAGGAGGAGGGTGCGTCTGTCCGCCTCGTTGATGAGTGAACATTTGTGTGTGTATCGGGGGGTGTATGGTCTTGGCGCATGCGCCAGTACCTGGCAGTCGCCCTCAAGACTGCAGATAACTCTCTCTCTCTCTCTGCTAAGCATCACTCCTCTGAGCATTTTTCCTGTCTTTTCCCTTTTTTTTCATTTTATTGTTACTTCTTTTTTATTAATCTGAACTACTATACAGTGTTCAATTATTTACCACGTATCTGGATTGAACTGAGTTGGGATGTGGATTCTTTGAGCCGACAGAGGTGTGCTACAAGGTCCTGAGGTTTTTGATTTTAATTTTGGGGGCTCGTCCGGATATGCGATTTCTAACAACAGGCACCTTCTGAGCTCAGAGGAATTGTCTTCGCCTGGCACGAATATCCTTATAGATTTGGACAACTTTGAAGATCCGGTGGGACTTGATGCCATCCTAGTTTCTTCACTGAATCAAAGGTTAGCAGAAACTCTGATGACCACGTCCCCCATCTGTCATCTCTCAAGAGCGATGATTTGGGTCTCACTGAGGTGCTTGACTTTTCCACCTGTGTGGCTTCCTTGACGACACGTGAGTATGATTTATGTGGGGGGTCTTTGGAAATTGATCACCGGATGAGCTTAATGAGTCTTATATCAGCAGAAATGGGAATGCTGTGGGGAAATCAAAGCCAAATCTCTGGCACACATTCAGTCACTTGATTACTGAAATTTTAACACCTACACCGCTGTGGGCAAACAGACACACACACACAATCACAGAGTCACCTACATGATCCCTCCCGATCAGTATTCCTCGCCCACTCAGCGGTGTCAGCAGAGCGAGAGGAACTGTGTGTGTGCGTATGTGCCTGGATCTGTAATCTGCATTTCTCTGTGTGCGTTTGAAAGACGTCTCTAGTGCCTCTTCTCTTCCTTTGTGGGTGAGGGATGTACAAATGCTTTCTTTACTGGTTTGAAGCACTCTTCGGTGTCCTCCAGAGCATGTTGCAAAGTGCAGATTAGTGGTGTGCTGGATGTTTCCAAGCGTGGGATGTACATATAATAATATATATAATATATATATACATGTAAAATGGATACTATGTGTGTGTATTTGTATATACATAATAAATATACATAGTACAAATATATTATGTAAACATGAACTTATTTGGGATGTGATTCATTTGAAAGCACTAAATTAAACCTTATTTTAAAGCTCTATTCTTTTCTAGTCTTTTCCAGATACAGCAGATCTGTGTCTGAATATGCTCACTTCCCTACTGTATAATAGGCAAATAACAGTACATGAAAAGAGTATATGAAGTCATAGTATTCATAAAACAGTGGGCGAAAAGTACCTTCTTCTGGTGAGACTACGAAGTGTGCATTCGTTTGCCAGTCGTGACTCCTCTCTCGTTGCCTCGTGGGACAGTAGTGAAGCAATGCAACTGATTATGTAAGACAACAGAACAAATGTAATGTATCCCAATTTGGTTAGAGCATGCACAAAGTAATTTCTCCATTAAATTGAGTACCTTCTTAAGACATCAGGCTGAAGCTTTTGAATTGGTAAGTGGGTTTGCATTGTAGATGACTACTTTGAAGCGATCACACATTTAAAGATGAAGTACCTAAAATGTAGCTAGCTAATTTATCCATTTTAAGGTGTAGCTGCTTTCTTTCAAGGTCAACTTTAAGTAAATTTTTCTAAGGAGCATCTTATCTAGGTATATTTTCTTTAACAGCTTGCTAAAAATCGCCTGAATGGTGGCATTTTTGCACTGAAAAGAATGGTAGCATACGTCTAGTTGGCTTTTGTGTCAGTGAAATGTTTGTTAAATTAAAATAAGACAAGAGGACAAAGGAGACTCTGCCATTAAAGGCAGTGTTAGCTGTTCAGGGCTGAAGATATGTCGCTATAACATTTCTGCCTCACCACCAAATCAGTTTTCCCACTGAGATAAGTGAGGTGGGTTAAGTGCGTAGGATTATGTGGTGCCTACATGCTTTCGCTCTCTTTTTCTTTCTCTCTGCCTCTCTGTCTCACTGGGCTGGGTTAAGCTAGGTTGTGCTGACAAAGCGTATGTACAGGATTTATCACGGCTGTTGCTAGTCAGATCAGACAGAGTTGAGTCTTACAGTTACAGTAGTTCATCCATAAAATTCACTGAGAGCTCTATAGGGCTCTTTGCACTGTAATATAACAGTGTTATGAGACTTCCACTGGCTTCTATATTGTGTTTAAGTAGTTCATTGTTTGGCATCTTTAGACCTCTCTGTCTTATTTGAGTGGCATTATAGAGTTCCACCATATATGTATGATAATATATGCTTTCATGATTTTTTCTATAGATGTAGCATATAACTTATATACAGTGGGTATGGAAAGTATTTAGACCCCTTAAACTTTTTACTGTTATATTTCAGTAATTTTCTAAAATCATTTAAGTTCTTTACCCTCATTAATGTACACACTCCACGTTGACAGAAAAACAGAATTGTTGACATTTTTGCAGATTTATTTAAAAAAAAAAAAACTGAAATATCACATGGTCTTAAGTATTCAGACCCCTTTGCTCAGTATAGTAGAAGCACCCTTTTGATCGAATACAGTCATGAGTGTTTTTGGGAAGGATGCAACTAGTTTTTCATACCTGGATCATACCTCTGCCATTTCTCCTTGCAGATCCTCTCCAGTTCTGTCAGGTTGGATGGTAAACGTTGAAGGACAGTCTTTCCAGAGATGCTCAACTGGATTTGAGTCAGGGCTCTGGCTGAGCCGTTCAAGAACAGTCACAGAGTTGTTGTGAAGCCACTACTTCATTATTTTAGCTATGTCCTTAGGGGCATTGTCTTGTTGGAAGGTAAACCTTAGGCCCAGTCTATATAGAATGTAGTATACTGTAGTAATGGGGATTTTAAAAACATCTCTACCAGGATAGGGGTTGGAGAAGTAATATTTTATATTTCTGAGCAACAGTGTGTGAATATCAAAGATCTTTTTTTTTAACCGCAGGACAGGGTGGATGGTGTTTCTTTAAATTGGTGGAGTTAACTTTGATGTGCCGTGGGCAGCTGGGCCTGACTAGTAACCGCCAGATAAGGGCTCAGTTTGGATGTAGACCGCCTTGAGAGAAATCGGAGAAAGTGGAAACAGAAAAAAGAGAGGGATATCTATTTGACTCCTTTCAATATCTCTTCTGCAAAAGTCTGTGCATGACCAGAAAAAAAGACTAAATTATTCATCAGTGGCAGACTACACCCGAGGATCACATTTCTAGATGCACACACACTTACTTTTGCAGTACATTTGCGAGTCCTCTGTGAAAGCCTTACCCCATGCTCACTAATAGGCTCCCTTTCAATGCTGAGTGAATATCAACCAATCTAAGAAAGTGCATCTGGTCAAGCATATTACGAATCTTGGGGGATTTTTTTTGTTCAGTAACACCATTTGCCATTTTGCCTGAATGAAAAATGTGTTGGATCCAAGGCAAGGATGGAGAGTATTTCAACAGTTATTTCAGTCTGCCTGATTCATTAGCTAGCACTGACTGAAATGTAGCTATATTATACAGCATTTGTTAATCTTTTTTAATGTTACTTAATATAAAATATTATTATTTTATGTTTACTGTGCATTTTCAAATGAACATTTAAGATGACGTACAGTAGATGATAAATGAAGTATTGTTCACTGTACTGATTTAATTAAATAACAAATAGTAAGTTTGACTATAATTATTAACCACTTTTAACCACATTTTAAAGTAGGTTTGCTGGTGTTTTAACTCCTAAAATTAACCATGGTTTTACTACAAAAAAAATTCAACACTATAGCTTTACTGTAGTTAAATAATGGTAATCACAAATTAATTTTAACTAAATTAATAAAACTGTAATCAAACTGCCAAAGATACACATGGTTGCTACTACACGTTTACTATAATAGCACCATGTTTAATTAAGAACTGATGTGTTGCTGCATGTATAAAGGGTTTCTTTTTTTTAAACCATAAATGCCTTTTTTTTTGTTTTCTTCAGAAAATGGTTTGACCTGTGCAGAAGTTACCATCATAATTCAACAGTGTCTCAGAGCGGTTTACTTTCTGGTCAAATGAGGCAACCCTAAAGTCGTTCTGATATTTGGTGGTGTGTTCACCAAAGCAAAGTTTTTCCTGAGGCTAGCATTTTTTTTTTTTGGTTGTTTTTTAAAACACCAGCAGAGTAACAAGTTGCTGAACAGTTTTTTTTTTCTTTCTTATCACGGAGAGTTGAAAACTGTTCATCACTGTGAAAAGTGAAAAAAGTGTTGTTGCCAATGTCCTGTTACACATTTGTGCTTACACACACCGTTCTGAGGATTTTTACATGTGGGTAGTCAAAGAAATATTACTGCTGTAGATACTACTGGTGTGTACTTACACTGTGGTTACATACTACATACACATCTAGTTACTATGTTAGTACAAAGTTATTTGAAACACTTAATATAAAGTGGGACCCACTTTTTAGTCAGCTAACCTATCACAATGAAGGAGGGGCGGGTCTAATCCTGACCAACTGTCACACCTGAGCAACAGTGGAGAAGTTAGTATCGCTTGTCTCCAAGTATTCATGAACTACCACAATACTGTTAAGAAAATAATACTTGGCAAATCGTTTAGTTTGCGATACCAAAAGTGCCATATTTTGTGATTTAATAGTTTTTAAATCTTATTTATTTTTTGTAAATCTTTAGCATCATTACTCCAGTCTTCATTGTCATATGATCCTTCAGAAATCGATTTAATCGATGTTTATATCAGTTGAATGCGCCCTAACTGAATTAAATCATTAATGTAAAAAAATCATAAACCCCAATAACCCCAAACATTTGAACAGCGGTTTAAGTTAGGTTGCTAAGAAACGTAATAACACGCATTACCTTTAGCAAAAGAGACAATCTTGTGTAGCACAAATGGTGCAGGAGAAGTTATGAGCAATAGTGACGCTTGCTTGGCACACAGATCAAAAAAGCAGGTAAAAGTTTTTGTGAGGTCAGCTCTAAATGGCAGTCTCATTAGGAGAATCAAAGTGGGTAAGAAGTCTGAATCATAATAGAGGATATGAGATGTCTGAAACGCTCGTGTAAGGAGTCTTTGAAGTATCATGTTGAATCTCTGTGTTTTATAGCCTCTCAGCTCTTACTCAACTCTAATGCACATCGATCTTTTATATTTCTTACTCATTTCATACATTTTGCAACTTACGAAACGTGTCTCATTTAGATCCTTACCAAGGCGATGATGTGATGTGAAGAGCAAATGAATAACTGAAGAAAAGTGCAGGGCTGAGTTAATGGATGAAGGTACAGTAGTATCCGGAGGACGCGCCGAAGGTCTTGGAGTACGCGGTACATCCCTAGTGTCGCTGTGGATCTGGGCCACCATATGGAGCGATGGCACACTGCCATTAAAGCCCAGCGCCCAGCCTCGTTGATGTGTGGGCGTACGGTGGCAGCTGCTGGGTGGACACGGGAACGTGTTTACTGTAGAGCGTGTCAGTTCAGATCACCTGAAACCCTTGAGCCACGGGTCAGAGAACATTTAGAGCTCCAGAATCAAGATCCTAGTGGACAGCGCTAATGGTTGCTAATTTAGCTTGCTGAGAGAATGCTGCATCATACTATGACCTTATTGGTCTAGTGCCATGTAGAGTACCTGGAGGATGAATACATGCTGTTTACTGGCCAATATATGCAGCTTTAAAATGAGAATTATTCATTGTGCCTGTTTCGGATTAGATGCACTGGTGACTGGGATTGTGGGTTAGTTTGTGCATGGTTAGTTGCTAGTTTTATAAGGATGCTAGTGCTCAAACGTTTGGTTTTGGTAGTTATTTTACTTGACTTGATTTTATTATTTTATTTTTATTTTATTTTTTAAGTATTGTAGTTTCTTATTCTCACCAAGACTGTGTTTTTGATAGAAAAAAGCAGAAAGTAATATTTACATGTACATGTATTTAATAAAAAGAAAACGAATAGAATAGAAAACCTATAGAGAAGCTAGGTTTTGTTCTTTGTTGTTGTTGTTTTTTAAAGAAAACAAGCAGTTAGTAAATGAATAGAGTGCACAAGTAAACTGGGAAATATTATATATTCAATATATTTTCAAATAAAGTTGAAACTGAATTTCCGCATCATTACTCCACTCTTCATTGTCACATGATCCACATCCATGGTTCTTATTATTATCACTTATGCTATATTTTAATATTTTTTTTAACCATGAAACATTTTTTCTGGATTCTTTAATAAATAAAAAAGTTAAAAAAAACAGCATTTATTAGAAACAGATTTTCTGTTACATTTACTTTTAAATGTCATTTTTGCCGTGATTTTTTTTTGAGCAATTTGTTGCATATCTATTTTTTATTTTACTATTCAGAACCTGCGTTGGTTGTAATTTTATAAATTTTATCTGTGCATATGATATTAATATTTTGCATATAATCCTGCCAATCCCAGTACATGACACCAAAGATGTCCTGTGTTAATAATTATAACAAAAGTCATTTGGAAAGCAAATCCTATCCAAACACAGCATCTGATTCCTTTTTACAAGTAGAGAAAATGATGGCATGTAATACAGGAAATTTTTACGAGTCATATTTGAACCTGCATCGCCCACATGAGCACCACTGTTTGTGCCGAATAACATTTTTTTGCTCACACTGATGTCAGAGCGCATGACGTGATCTAAAAAACATACAATGTATCTTCTGATGGTATACGTTTCACGCAGGACAGCACAGCTCTCATTGGGGATTTGTGTGAAGCGATCCTGTTCTCCCTTTTTTGTATCTGTGGTGCTATTCCAGGCTCCGTCCGTGTGCGGCTGGATGACGACTGATAGTTCTGTTCCAGGCTCAAGGGCACTGGGCCGATCCGGACTCAGATTTAGTGGGCTGTTTTGATTAGAGCAGGTTCTGCTATCAGCTTTCATAAATTAGAGAGCAGCTCTCTGCATCACACTCACAGCTCCCACTGGGCTCGTATCAGCTCATAACGGATGCACGCTTTTGCCGAGAGGCTGTAAAAATACTTGTGTAATAAAACACAAGAGTATCTGAAGTATGCGTTGATTAGCTCCCAATCGGTGTTGTTCATTTACCCCTCAATGTGTGTTCTCTGATAAGGGCTGTATACGATTCAGGGTGCTAAAGATTTACTTCTTTACTTCAGAGTCACCTTTCTTTTGCAGTTTGCAAATTTAACCAGAAGGTTTTAAAGTCGAAGTAGACATCTCAGAAAGTGCTTTCAGGAAAGTAAAAGCTTAATCTGCTAGAAAGCCTTGCTCTGTACATAGGCAGCTGTCATCTTAGGCCTGTTTTTTTTTTTTTGCTTCATGTCTCAACATAAGTGCGAGGGACTTGAAATGAAGAAAATAAATCGGCAACAAACTAATTATTGTTCAAATGAAAAATAAATAGTATCCACCTTATTCATCAATGTGCACATAAGCTGTGAATGTGCAAGATTTCTGGTTGATTAGCCTCTGTAGGGAAATATAGAGAAGAAGAAGAACATGCAGTAAATGATAAAAACGGTTTGCATTACAAAGCAGTGTGTGCATAATTAAGATAAGGCATCAAAATACTGTAATATGGAAAGATAAACCAGTTTGCAATATCAAGCAGGAAAATGTGCTTTTGTACAGCGAAATATTGATGGAAGGGGATTAGACCAGAAGCCAGTTATATAAAGTTTAAAAATGGCCGTGTCTGCTGTTATGGCAAAAATAATGTGGACGTTTGTTAGTTTATTAATAAGCAGTAAATAAGACTGTTTCAATGTGGTTAAATGTAACAATTTGAAACAAATGTTAAGCTTGTGTTCATATTAGCGATTACAATTAGTTTTTTGCAAAAACGAATTTATTTAAACTTTTTGTTAGAATTTTTATTGTTATATTTAGCTATATTTTTATATTAGCTATTTATTTATTAATTTAATTTAAGTTATTATAATTTAGATAATTATGTTTATAAATTAATTAAATTAACTATTTTAAGTTTTTTTTTTATTAAATACGCAGTAAACATCATTCATTCAACATTATTTTAGATATTATTAGATATATTATTTATTCGGTTTATTGATTAATTCATTTATTTAATGCAGTTAAATAATGCAGTTGTTATTTGTATTTAAGCTGTATTTAAAAAAGTTTTATTCTATTCTATTCTATTCTATTCTATTCTATTCTATTCTATTCTATTCTATTCTATTCTATTCTATGCTATTCTATTCTATTCCCTTAAGGGGGTCGCACACCGGACGCGCAGCGCCGCGTCGCGCCATGTCTTTAAAATTCGAACACATTGTTTTCTATGGGTGTACGCACACCGGCGGCGCAATTC
>JAUCMT010000068.1:17899868-17944541 GCA_032357475.1 Enteromius thamalakanensis
ATACACACATTTAAATAATATTTTTATTTAGAGTTTATACTTAAAAAAAAATAAATAAATAAAAAATAAAAAAATAAAAATATATATATATATATGCTAACTACAATGTGACATAGAATGGACATATATAGTGGGACTAATGGCTAAGATGCTCTGATCTTCAGTACAAAGCTTATCTTGGCTGCATCATTTGTGCTCCCTGGAGCCACCTTATCACCAGGGACATGAACAAGCCGTCACTCCTCGTTAAAATAGAATCACAGCACACAAATCGTGACGGATGAGTTCTGACGGGTGTTAGGTGTGTGGACCAAGCAGCTGTTGTGTTTTGTGACAGAACCAAAACAAGCAGCTTCACAAGCAAGAGTGAGAGAGAGATTTGGTTGTGCTGTTAACATGCATGGCATTCAGGAGGGCATCAAAGCATTGCTGGTTAATAGCCTTCTGAGGAAGTGACTTCTTATATAATTATCACTAGTGATAATTGTGATTTAAGAAAAAAATAACTTTGTGTCAGTTGTTTATGCTGATTATTGTGTTTATGATTATTGTGTTTTTTTTTCTAATGATTGTTTTAGCTTGTGTTAACTTCCTCAGATGTGGTTTCCTTAATATTCCTAATATAGCTAACTGGATTTTCCTAATGCATTAATATCGCAAAGAAAGATTTGCCAATGTGTGGTTTTGACAGGTTTTCTGCAGAAGAAGAGTGTAAACCGCCTCAAATGCAGCCCAAATGAACTGTCATTCAGAGTTTATCTCTCACAGCTCTAAAATAACAATCTGGATTTGACCCCGCTATCCTGCGAATCATTCTTCTGATAATACATAATACTTACATAATACTTACCTCCTTTTGGGATTAAATAATAGCAACTTTATTTTGAAATTGAATCATTTAATCATTCATTTACTTTTTTTGACAGAAATACTGACATTGCCTGTTCTTAGATCCAAAATAAAATTAATATAATAAATTAATATGAACTTATTAGTCCTGGCCAATGATTAATCGTGATTAATCACATCCAAAATTGTGATATTTAAAATGAGATAAATTGTGTTTTATTTTATAATGTATGTGTGTGTCCTGTGTATTTTTATTATGTTTATATGAATAAAATACACACATATATATAATTTGAAAATATATGTGTATATTTATATTCATATAATTTATATTATATTATTTAAATACATACATGTATTTATATATACATAATAAATATACACAGTATACACACACATATTTTGTACACAAAAAAATTAAGTACACCTCAATCAGTGCCTCTAAAGCAATGTGTGCTTTTGACTATTTGGTGATGTTTCGCAGAGCACAGCAAAATATCCACGTTTGTGTCAGCCTAAACAAAGCTGGGCAATGGCATCTTTTCAACATGAATTCGATATGCAATACCCCCAGAGGAGTTCCCTCTGAAAAAATTTTCTGCAACAATGCCATGAGCGTTCCGTCACCTCAGCCAATCACAGCATAGAATCCTCAGTCTACTCTCGGATCCTCTAAAGGTGTCTTCCTGTAAATGAGTGTTGGGTTTCCTGTATTAGCAGGTGTCCTGGCAGTTCTGGCGCTGGAGAATGTGACACTGTATGACAGCGTGAGCAGGAATGAAGAAGCGCTGTCATTATATTAGTAACAGATCGCTGAAGATCTGTCATCTTTAGACCTGTCCATGTGGGAGGCTGTCTGGTAATCGTGTGGATATCTTTAAAATACAACGCTTGTCACTTTCCAGAGCTGCCACGAAATCTTTCACACCTTCTGTGACGTTGGTTTTTGCTTCAATGTGCCAGGACTTCCTCTACCTACTCAGTCTGGAATAGACTGATAAAACCTGTTTCTTATATGATGCATAATACTAGCACATTTGGCTGCATCTTAATTTAAACAATTGGTGTATATGCTCTTGTTGTTATCTTATGCAGATCCAACAGATGGCACAGGAGCATTGAAATCACATGAGGAAACCCGTCTGCTTCCTTTACAAGTCTAAATATATCTTCTGCTATTTGTCCGAAGCATTCTCAATAGTGCTTTTCTTCAATAAAAAGAGCCCAAAGGAATATTTTGTGTTCACATACCTCTTTGTTTGCACTGGAATTAAGTTTTTCTCTTTTGCTAAAATTATGATTATGTAATAAGTATGATTAAGTAATAATGTGGCAGGCCCAGAAATTTTTAAAGGATATATTTGAGGTCATTTAAAATGTAGAGGTATAGTTTTACTACAAAAAAAAGAAAACATGTCATATACTGACTGTCCTGTCATTCAAAATCTTTTTTTCTTCTATGCAACATAAAATATATTTTAAAGGCATAGTTCACACAAAAATAAAAATGTTGCATAATTCCAAACCTGTATGAGTTTCTTTATGTTAAAAAACATAAATAAAGCTGGTTATTGATGTCTCCATTGACTTCCATAGTATTTTTAGGGATGTCAGTGGGGACCAACAACTGTTTGTCAGTGGGGTGAAGTGTTGTTTTAGATCCCAGTCACTTTCTTTGTAAAGGCAAACACATTTTAAACACTTGTCTTCAGTGTTTCATAGATGAAAGAAAGTTCTACAGGCTTGGAAAAACACGAAGGTGTGTAAATGATGAGAAACAAAGCCTGTAAACTTTATCAACAGATGTTGCACGCTGTGGATTACCACGTACAGTAAATCATACAGTAGACCGGACCAGTGTACTCCTTCATGTTGTATGCTTAAATATAGATTTCTCCCCCTCCAGTGGAAGTAGGGTTGTTTCTTTACTTGTTTTCAGTAGTTGTTGTTCGCCACTATCCAGACTTACACTTGTTTGGCAAGATAGTTTCACAGAAGATGGCACAATCCAGAACGTCACTATTGTCTTGTCTATGTTATTTATTTATTTATATATATATATGTATGTGGGAAGACTGTCTTTCTCTCTGTACCACATGTCGCCATTTCAGTGTTTTCCATGGTTTCTGTCACGAGAAGTAGGAAAAGCTGTATTTGTGTCATGTAGGTTAAGGAGTCAGTATTCTTTGAGCTTTTTAATAGGTTCATTCTCAAACAAAAAGAGCAGTAAAATTGTTTTGTTGTATTCAGTGTCTGTTTTCAGCTGTAGATTTTCAACATCCCCTGAATGTAAATTTGGTCTTTGAACATGCTCCATTTCTCAATAGACTGACTGACCCAGACCTCCTTTCCTTTTATACACAATTGTGCGATAAAGGCTTTATATTCACTTATCAGCAATGTTTTGGAAAAAGAAAACATAAAATGTATATGTTATTGAAGAAATGTGCTAATATTGATTAACCTCTATACATTGCAGTCTCTCCTTAAATACAGTGTACTTATATACATATAAAGGAATCATTTGATACAGTGCATTATTTTTTTTATATATATATACTGTATATACCTATCCCATACACCTACCCATACTACCAAACCTGTCCCTAACATTATCCACATCCCACCTCAATAGCTTCACAAGATGTGTTTTGCAATACGAGCACACTGTAATCATTTTTGATGTAACTACATAGTAGTTAAGGCTACCTAATATAGTAGGACTGAAATAATAAATACAAAACCTGTTTTAAAGCCGGCTGTGGTCAGGGATGGAATATCTGATTGGAGTGGATCTCGTTTAAGACTGAAATGATTGAGCGTTTTGGGCTTGACCTACTTGGACCAAACACCCTCACCCCCAATAGAATACTTCTCTTGGGGCCGTAAGGGTCAGAGAGGAGCGCCCCTGGCCCCTTTGTTTTAAACAGCCCGTGCCTGTGACCAACAGCAGGGTAATCCGACCCCCAGCCTTGCACACTTCGTTAAGCACTACCATCTGTTTTTCTGCTTCGCTCCTGCCCATCACTTTTGTTTATCTCTTTGTTTTGGGGTCATCCTGACCGTCTCTTATCTCGGGTCCAAGATGTTAATGACGTTACAGTCTGTACATGCAGTCTACTGGAAAAGGGGGACCTCTTCTTTTGGAAACCAGTAGCTGGCTTTCCTCAAAGTCACTTCTGGCTTGGCCGGGATTCTTGACCTGGATATGCTCTGGACCGGTAAGCCTAAGCCTTTCCTAAACTTTCTGCTTGTGCAGGCCTTGCGTGTGCACTTGCGACACATGCCCTTCCAACATTTTTAACTGCACTGAGCCGGGAACACAGAACGATGGGTTTAGTGGTTTCTTGCTGCTCTCGCTCGCTCCCTCCCTCCTTTTGTGGTGTTTGGACTCCGACTCCTTAGACTCCTCATGGTTCCTGTTAAAGCTCGAGCCAGCGGTTTCTCTGAAGCTCAGCAGAGCAACCAAACCGCCGTCGAAGTCCTCTCCTCCCCATTCACTGACAGCCGCAAACTGTTCTGAAGGAGAAAAGAAGCAGGGTGCTCATTTTCCGCTCAGTCCTTGCGACTGCAAGGGCCCTAAATCGAATAGATCAGACTCTCTCCCTTCTCACCGTTCTCCTGTGGAGCTGGACCCCAGCTGTAAGCAGGGAAAACCACTTGTTTGGATTATGGATTTCGCTTCCACGGTGAGGAAGGCGTGTGCCGGGACTAGGGCCAGATGCACGTGGCAGAGGAGGAAGCGGTCGCGTCCGTACGACCGCACAGGACGAGCCGGCCTAGGGGCGACGAGACAGAGTCGAACCTCTTCGCTTTTCAGGCAATGGATGTCTCACTTCTGCTGTACGTCCCGGGCCTGTACGACCAGTCTGAGCCTGTCTGACCAGTCCCTGCTACAATCAGGATGCTGCACCAGTCCCAGAGGTGCACAGGGTATTGTTGGAGATGGACGAGATGGACAGAGGGAGGTGTACGGCGAGGAGGTTTGGATAGGAGAAGTTGAGGACGATGAGGAAAGTGAGGATGGGAATGAGGAAGAAGAACAAGAAGAAGATGATGATGAAGAAGAAGAAGAGCAGGAGGAGGAGGACAATAAAAAAGAGAAAGGTGAGGTGGAGACGGTGAAAGGGTTGTCTTGAAGGAAAGATGAAGCTAGCATTTCAAAAGGACGACTGGAATGTCAAACACTTTTTATTATATCCGGCGGTAACGCACACGCCGACTCTTTATTTTTGATGCATGGAAATGCGATGCTCTTGGCAGGCCGAGTGTCAATTAGAATGATGAAGATGGACTGGAGACCCACCTGGGGTGTAATCTGTCTCGATTAGAGGAGATCTCAGAGTAGATGAGACGTATGCATGGCTGGGGTGTGAATGGTGTGGAAAGGAAGTGAGGGCGATGACTGATGGACCCCACTGTGGCCTTCAGATGACAGTCATCATCAGTACTGCTTACCTTGTTGTCGTCACATAGGTTTCGTTCACAATACATTTTAGCCTTTAGCCTTTTTTTGGTTCATAATAAGCACTTCCATGTTGATTATACATGGTTTTACGTGAGGGCAGTATACAGATCTGAGTGTATTAGGGAACAGGGAAAGGCTGGATGCTATATCATTAATTGACATCATATTCTGTTTTCCTTTTATGTTTGCCTTCCGTTCCTGTAGCTCAAACACTAGGGCATAGTGCAATGGCAAGGGATGGGTAAACTGATAAAAAGAATATCTTAATGCAGTGTAAGTCACTTTGGATTCTTGTCCTCACGCTGGTTTTTAAAGCATTAAGGATGTTGTTAGTTAACATTGAAAAAGAAAACACATTTCTCAGAATAGCATATTTTGTGTTTATAAAGCACAAGTCTTATCCTGTGTTGCTCAAGTGAATTTATCTTGCTTTAAAGACTAAGATTTTTTTTTTTTATGAAAAACAAGTCAAAAAAGACTAATTAAACTATAATTAAGAAGTCATTTTTTTTCATTGCATAATAAATGTTTATTGCTGTTGTCACTGCGGGTACATTTAATGACAGCAAATTACAAGAAAATAATTATGTCAGACTGTTCAAACTGAGACATTTCATTAAAAATTATTTTTAAACCGATTTCTGAAAACTTTTTTTTTATATGCCTTCTGGGGGCATATAAAAATTTTAAAAGTTTACACATTTTTATGAGCATTTTCAGGTTTCAGGCTGCGCTGAAACTGACTGAAAGGTTTATTATTAGCATCAAATATGGCATAAGACTGGGAAGCCAGTGGAGCTCAAAAACTTGTTAACAGACTTTAGGTAGTGTAATACAAAGGAAATCTGATTAATCTCAATGCTATGGTAGTGTAAGATGATCGGTAAACCAGTGTGGCAAAGCCATCTCAGCCGGCCACTTCAGTTCTGGAAAGCAGACTCAAGTGTTTCCACTCATTTGACACTGCATTTTTCATGCTTAAAAATGTCTCACAATGACAGACCAGCTTTTCTCTGGCCTATTTATTTAGCCAAGAGTTTGTTTGCAAGGCCCTTTGTTGTTCTTTTTTTTTTCTCGCGTGCCTTCTATTTCTAAACCGCCAGCACAGCCGGTCCGCAGCTTGGTGCTTGGCTTGTTAGTTGTGCCGCCCAGTTCAGACAGCCACCCTGTCATCGTGCAGCCGTCTTCTCCTCCCTGTGAGCCTCGGAGCTTTGCTTGGTTAACTAAAACCAGCTTTGGACGTTATTTTCGGACATGGACTTTTTTTGGAGTGGCATTGCTTGCGCGCAGATATAATTTAACCCATCCAATTGTGCTTGGTGTCTCCTCTCTATCTTTCATTTGTTTTTGTATCTTTCTGTTGTTCTATCTATCGTTCTAAAATTCCAACATTCTATCGTTCTAACATATTGATCTGTCTTTCACTCTTAGAAATAAAGGTACAAAAGCGGTCACTGGGGTGGTACCTTTACAAGTATATACACTTTAAGTAGTGTAGTGTAAACCCGCCCCAGTGACCGCTTTTTTACCTTTATTTCTGAGTGTTCTGTCTGTTTGTCGTTTTATAATTCAATCTTTTTCTCGTTTCATCATTTTGTTGTATATCTATCTGTTGACCCTTTCTTTGTTTCTTCGTTTGTTCGTTCTTCTGTTTGTCTGTTCATTGTATCTATATAGAGAGACATCCTACTCTTAATAACACCCCAGCGGAAGCAGCAACTTTACCTGGGTTTACACTATATTTTATGATAAGTGAATAAACAAATATAATCTAGTTAGTGTAAAGTTGTCCTGAAGCTTCAGTGTGTTCAGCTGCATTACTGTCACATAGGGCAAGTGTTGACTGCCCCACAGTTTAATGGAGTGGTATGGAGTCTTTTGCAAGTGGCAATGCAATGATATTTGATTTATTAGATTAAATGCACCCTGCCTTGCTAACTGCAACCCTGCTATTATCAACAATTCTATTTTTTCCCCGTTTTTGCTGAGTGTTACATTCTCTGCTACGCTAGCAGCTTTTTGCATGTGTGGTTTTGTTAAAGGCCGTGTGCCATTGCTTGCTTTTTATACGGCAGTGATTTCTCTGATTTTAAAAGCCAAGCAGTGCATAGCAAGAGCTGTAAGTCAAACCTTTGACAGCAGACCAATCGGCATTTTCATTCCTATAACTGATGCAGCGCTGTAGGTTTTACAAGAGGCAGCGACATGACGAATGACGGGGTTTAAACCCCTGCAGTGCTGATGTTTTTTGCTCTCGTGAAAGCACAAACAACACGTTTTCCCATGGGACTGTCCTCACCCAGGGGGTCCGAAACAGGAAGCGGAGCTGAATTTGTTGCTCTGTGGTAAAGTTAAAGAGTGGAACTTTAAGCAGCTCCCATGGGGGCATTACTGATGAGACGTACGACTTAAACATCTGAGGATAGTTGGGACGTCACTGGTTTTGTCATTATGAATAGCAGACAGAAACCTCACGGCACTAAACAGTAGTGTTGTTTTGTTTTGTTTTGTTTTTTATATCGTTATTATTTACTAGCGGTGTTGATAGATTAAGTAATGTTAGCAAATAAATTGCATAATGTGCTAATTAATTAATTAAATTAATCACATATATGAATATTTATTATAAACTCATAAATATTAATTTTATTTAATTAACTGATAAATAATATAATATTATTGTTTATAATATTTTTAAATATTTATGGTTTTATTAAAATTATATTAAACATTTATTACAATTGTTGTTTTTTTTACATTTACTTAAAAATTATCTTATTTGGCTTAAATAATACATTACATAATACGCATATTTATTTATTTATTTATTTATTAGTTTTATTAGTATGTGTGTTACAGAACAGCAATCATGAACAATTTTTATGTCATTTTCGTGATTATATCTGTTCTGAATAAACTTGCTGTGTAAGGCAGTTGTCAGATGTTTTTGTTTTAAAGCTGAGCAGACTGAGCTAAGATCACTATCTGATCTCTCTTGGTCATGCATCACCTTGTGTTTATCCTTTATTTGCCATTTTCTTTCTCACCACCGGTGTCTGATTGATTATCAGATGGCTCATCGTCACTCATATAGAAGTGCATTAATGCACTCTTTTAGCTGCGAGATTGTCATGCGTGAGTACACGTCTATGATTGTTTATGCTTGTGCCTTGAGATACGTGTGTGGTCCACAAATATGAGGATGTTTTTGAATATTTTCTTTTGCTTGCATCCTCAGGCTTACCTTCAAGCCACCATCGCTGGCATGTTTGTGAATCATCAGTTCAGAACGATCTTATTCTTTCCCTTTTTCCTTCAGTTTTTTAACATATGTGGGCCCAGGGGACTTTTGAAGGGGCACAGCATTTTCTGAAAAGAATGACATCGTGGGACAAAATAATAAAAAGAGAGCGCAGACTTTCTACTTGTAATAAACAGATCTTTTCAACATTGTGCTGTTTCAGCTCCTGCTGGTGTCATTAGCGGGTTCCTGAATTTATTATACGCTGTCACAAGTGACATACATCCCGCCGGAGGTACAGGGAAACCAGGGAGCGATGAAGGAAATATTTAGGAAGAATGTTTGGATGGAGGATGAATGGAGGAGACAGATGCTTCAGAAAATCCTTAGTTGCCATGACAACATTTTTGTGTTGCAACTGCAACTACAAAAAAAAAAAAAAAGAGAGATTGCCAGAGACTGTGTGTGTTCAACCGAACGAATTCCCACGTGTCAATTCAGAGACATGAAATTCAAAACAGGAAGCCAATTTGTAGGCTTGGTTATATTGCCTGGAAAAGTATTATTCTGTACAACAACTGTAAGCTCTATACATCCAGCACCTAAATAATAAAGGCATTATTTACTTTCATGTTATGTTGATAATATATTTATAAACTTTTACTTATTAATATTTTGAATGCACTTCTAAAAATAAAGGTTCTTTCATCTAATATTTATATATCTGAATTGATTTCAACTCACAAAATAGTTTTAGTTTAGTTTTTTTTTGTTAACAATAGCATATTTTTGGACATGTAGGTGCTATTCAAACTTTAAAATGACATATTTAAAACTGCCCAATACGATTTGTCAGCTCTTGAGGTTTTAAGGCACTGCCGTAGATGATGGTTGCCAAGCTAGTTAGCTTTTTATGATCTGTTTGTATGAAGCCATTGTAAAATAGCTCATGGATATGCCTAAATGTGCTATATCAAGTTTTTTTTTTGGTCTTTCAGTCTTTTTATGAAGTTACTTTTTGGGGCAACTTATAAAATCTAACTGTAGCTGCTATGCAGAGCCACTGCTGCCTGAGGCTTTGGTTTATCTGAGAGTCTCTGAGGACAGGTTTGACAGTAAGATGAGTCTGTGCCTTAGAGGTGTAGCAACTCGCCCCGTATTTCTGGGAAAGGCTCAGTTTGTTTTGCAGTCGTTTTTTCTTCGGCTCTGTTCTGAAGGTGTGAGGTGAAAGGCATAGAGAAAAAAAAGTAATCCTGAGAAAGCTCTTCTCACTGTGGATTTAGCCACCATGGGACACCTCTTCTTTTGAAGTCTAGCGATCAGCCTTTGACTGTGTATATGAACGCACAGGCCCAGACGCCTCATCTGTGAAACACCACGGGATTGTGAGGCGGTTTACAGTTTAGGTCTTTTGAGGACTTGGGCTGGTGTCACTGCTAATTCACAAGAGCGAGTGTGGCTGGTTTATTAGTATTTATTGTTATCTGCTGTGTCACTTGGTTTTTAAGGGTGTATGATGATGGGCATGTTTGACAGTGAGCGGAGCCGAAAGGCTGAAATGACCAAATTTCATTCCAATGGCGATATTTGAGAGAGACCACATAAAGTTTGTACAGTATGTGGTAGCGACGGCCAAGTTGTACTTTTATGCATTGGACTCTGTTAAATTGCAAGGATCATAAAATTCACTGTGTTGTCATAGAAGCCAAAGAAAGCAGTTTCTCTGAATGCCAAAATCACTTTTTTTATCCTAACAAAATGACTGTCTGTGAATGGTTTGAGAAATACAGAATATGTGAAAACACCTAATTATTCAAATTCAGAAAGTGAAATAAATAAATCCATTCATAATGTTCCAGAACTCTTATTTTTACATTCAACTGATATAATAATCAGAAATGTTTCTTGAACAGCAAATTAGAATGATTTCTGAATGATCATGTGACAGTGAAGACTGAAGTAATGATGCTGAGAATTCAGCTTTGATATCAGAGGAATAAAATGTAAAATAAAATTTCTGTGCAGAAATAACTTTAGGGAAATTCTTGCTAATCTCTATATAATATTATTTACATATATATATATATAGAGAGAGAGAGAGAGAGAGAGAGAGATCAGTGCTGTCAAACGATTAATTGCATCTAAAATAAAATGTATTATGTATATATAAAATTTTATACACATAGATGCATGTATATATTGAAGAAAAATGTTATGTTTTAAGAATATACATATATAAATATTTTCAAAATATATACATGCACTTGTGTGTATTTATATATACATAATAAATGCACACAGTACACACACATATTACATATACAAAAAAACTTTTATCTTGTGTTAAGAAAAATGTTGTTTATATGTTAAATAAATTTGTATATAATATAAAATACAATAACATAAAAATATGTGTATAGTGTTTATACTGCACGTGTAAATATTTTCAAAATGTGTACTGTGTGTGTGTTTATATATAAATAATAAATATACACAGTACACATGTAATCTTTTGACAGTGCTAATATAAATGTATTATTTTTTACATATATTATTTTTATTATCAATTTACAATTTATTGTAAACTTTTTCATTAAGGTGTGTGTGTGTGTGTGTGTTTAATCACATTCCTCTTTCTGCTGTGCGTTATGCAACAACAGCATTGTTTCGAGCAAATTCTTTGTTTTTAGCCCACAACTTCAGGTGGGTTTTACTTTATAAGCATAGCTTGACCTCTCTTGCTCTCTCTTATTCTCTCACAGGGGAAGAAAGCCAGGATCTGGGTCCTCCTCCGTCTGTAGACGAGGCCGCCAACACACTGATGACGCGACTGGGGTTCCTGCTCGGGGACAAAGTGAACGAAGGGCCCGGTGGAGCACAGTACGGCATGGAGGAGCAAGATGACCCTCAGGTTTGAAACACACGTTCAGTGCTCTCTCCACTCTCTCCCATTATTATTTTAATTCAAAAATAATTCAAGTGAGTTTTTGGCCCCATGGTGGTGGGAGGTGCTGCTCTGCAGCCCAGGGTTTTGTCAGTGGGCGGCTCCCCGCCTCAGAAACACAGATATTCTTGCTCTCTAAATCATGACAGATGTTCCTGGGTTTTGGATGAACAGCAGCAGTTTGCGCTGGTGTATCTGTGCAGTTCGAGTCTAACTAGGCATGTCTCAGACAGCAGATGCTGAAACCCCTGCCGCTAGTCTATTTACAGTCCACATTGATCTTAGCCATGATTCTCCACTGAACATCTGCTTTTGGGTTTGAGTGCTTAGAAACCTTTCAAGTCAGAAAAATTGAATCCAACATGTGCTTAATTCAATATGCAGTACAGCAGTATTATATTAATGATGTCACATGAAATTAAATCTATTGCTGTTAAAATGTTGTAATATTTTAAGTACATAATATATGTATGTGTACTGTGTATATTTATTATGTATATGTAAATGCACACATATACAGTAAATAGTTAAATGTATATATTTAAATTATTATGTTTTATATTACATACAAATTATTTTTATACATAAGATTTAACATAACATAACGTGATTTTTAATAAATATATAAGTGGATGTTTGTGTTTTTCTATGTACAAAATAAATATACACAGAGTATACAAATATATATATATAAACCAAATTATTTCAATGAATCACATCAAAATAAGTTTTTGTTCACATAATGTGTGTGTGATACAGTATATTTTTAAATATTTACATTTATTTAAATGTATATATTAATATTCATAAAATTTGTTATTTTGGATGCGATAAATCATTTGACAGCACTAATATACATAAAAATGATATATATATATATGACAATTTACTCACCAATATGTCATTCAAGATTTTTATGATGTTCTTTCGTTATCGAAAAGAAAACATTCCAGATTTTTTTCCCCCAGACATTCCAGGTTGAAGGTCCAAATAGTCATTTAATGCAGCTTCAAAAGGCTCTACGAGATCTCAGCTGAGGAAGAAGGACCTTCTAGCAAAACTATTTTCTAAAAATAAGAAGAAGAAGAATAATAAGAATAATTGATATACTTTTTAATCACAAATGCTGGTCTTGCACTAGCTTGACCTCGTGCATTATGTAATCATGTTGGAAAGGATAAATTAAGGGTAAATTATCAGGAAATGTGAACTAATCCTTAAACCCTAATTAAAGCAAATGCTCCTGACATCCTAACAGTGACTAAGAATGGAAACAGCCCTGCTGGTTTTTCAAATAACATTTTTGAGCTCTTGAATGCAACGCTTGCTGGATTCTTTCTAACATTCCTTCGGTTAAAATCAGAAGTGTTTCATTCCCACCTAATTGTTCTGAGCTCAGCTCGACCTCATTGATCCGACACATAGTTGAGTCCAGGAATGGCTTGGCTCCTGCCGTCCACAGCTGCTTACAGACCTCCACAGAGTTATTTTAGGCTGCACCTTGCCAAGCAAGCATGGTCATCGAAAGGCCACAATTTCTGAAACACTCTCCCGCACGCTGAACCTAGAATTGGACAAAAAGGTGTAGAGCTATTTAGACATATTTGGGAAGTTACTGAGTCCGAGATGTGGCTTAGAGCCACTTAGACTGCTGGGTCATAGTGAAAAGAAATGTGGAGTAGTATTGCTTTTCATGGCTTTTCAGTCGGTCATAGTCAATGTTCCAATTTAGGTGGTTTTACTGTGCGCCTCAAATCATCAAAACTATTGTACACATGAGGAAATAAAGATTTTGATAATTTTAGTGTGTTTGACAAGAACATACAGTTTTAGTCTCTTTTGCCTATAATTTCTTTGTACTGTAACTAATTGTGAAAATATTTTTGAGACCAGTTTGTTCAGTGTTCATAGTACTTTAACTTGGATCAGACCCTAGTTTTGAATTCAGAACCTTGCTCTGATCCGCAAATTTATCCTTAAATTGATGTTTTTATGAAAGAACATCCACTTGGTTTGCAGTTTGATCTCTTTTGGTTGTGAGAAACGTATCATCTAAAACAACTTCTGGACAGAAGAGCCAGTGACTGACTGAAATTCATATCCGTCTGTATGAAGTCATTAATGTGGCCTTCACCGCAAACCCAGAGTCAGACATGAACTCGCTTCTTTCCATGTCTCTTTTCTACTCCCTCTTTACTTTTTTTCCTGAAGCTCTTTCATTATCATTCTTTTTGTCTGTTTATGTTTCTCACTCTCTCTTCCCACTGGGTAAAACAATCCTCCATCTTGGTGGGTTTTTGTAGCTCATGTCTTGTCGCCGACCGCAGCATGCCATAATAATACACTAATTTCTCTCCTCTTTCCATTTGGTTAAGAATTGAAAATTCAAAGCTCTCTGTCATATACCATAAAGTCAATAACATTGTATTAAATTGCATAATATTGAGTCACAGTGGAAAAAATGTTTAAGTCAGTCAAGGCCATAAAAAGAGATAATTCCACATGAGTGTGCAGTCCTCAGCAGAAATATGGGACAGCACTGTATCATTAAATAGCAGTCAGCAGATTTCCACTTCTGTGGGCATTTTTGTGTGTGAAAGTCATTCAACGCTGCTGCTTTTCTGGAATAGGATCCTCGTATACTGTATGCGCAGTGGTGCACTGATCTAGCAAAAAAACCTTCGGTATGCTACTAACAATCCTGCAGTGTAACGATGATTGAACATCATAAAACATAAGCATGCAAATTGTTTATTATTCAAATAATTCAATATTTAAATGGTCACATTGAATTGATTTAACCAATACAAGTTAAAGTGGTTTTGCTAATGCCATAAATTTGTTGTTAGTGTTTGTTTTTATTTTAGAAAATCATGCAATGTCCTTTGCATATGAATATGACCACTGGTTTTCTTTCTGTTATTCCTCAACATAGTGATAATAATGATGATGATTATAATATGAATAATAAAAATCTTACTAATGATAATGATATGAATATGAATATAGCAACATTATTATCAGTATTCTTCTTCTTCTTATTATTATTATTATTATTATCATCGCTATTATTAGTACAGTAGTTGTTGTCATTCTTTTGGCAAGTTAGGAGAAGCACTCTAAAGGCCCGTTCACAAGAAGCACAATAACTATAAATATAACGATATTAGCATCCACAGCGGTGAACAATATCTGTTTATTCTCAGCGCACATGCATTACATTCTCAAGCTCATGAGAACTGGATGAATGCTGATTGGCTGTCAATGTTTGTATCGTTCATCAGCTGGAAGAAATCATTCTGAAAATGTTTCCAACGATATCGTTTCTCTGTGCCTTTATTGTTATCATTGTGGTGTGAACGGGCCTTAACTCTGTTAGTTACTGTGATTCTCGAACTCTGAAATTACAAGGGTAATATTTTCCTCCTCCTGATGTTCAGGGCATCTCCATGACCCAGCGGATCAGCCCATGCTCCAGTTTAGCTAGCAGCACAGCGTCGCCCCCTCCTGGCAGCCCCTGCTCCACATTACCCGCTGGAGCCCCGGGTAACATGGGCACCAGAGACTGTGCTTACGGAACCATCACGAGTCCCACCTCCACCCTGGAGAGCCGAGACAGTGGCATTATAGGTTAGAGACTTTGGATGGTTTGTTTAGGGAACAGAAATAAATGCTAATTTACATAAACAACAATGACCGTTCAAAAATGTCCCCACTTCAAATTTCCCGTTGCTTTCTTGCAGCGACGCTGACGAGTTACTCAGAGAATGCCGAGCACGGAGGAAAACACAGCGAGGGCTCGCGGGGCAGCCTCAAACTCTGGCAGGCGCAGAAGTCAATGGGTGCAGACTCCTTTCTTTATCGAGTGGATGAAAACATGGCCGCTTCCACATACAGCCTCAACAAAATCCCAGAGAGGAGTCTGGAGTATTCGGTCTCTCACTCCGCCCACTCCATCCCCCTCTACCTCATGCCCCGCCCTAACTCTGTGGCAGGTGAGTTTCTTCTGAATACTGTATGAATATGTCAGAATACTGTATGTCTATGCATTGTGTGAAATATAAGTATTAATATTTTTTTATTATGACTGTTAAGTGAGTCACACTGAAATTGCATTTGATAATGATTATAGTTCATTATACACTGAGATATCTTAAAATACATAATTACAATTGTTTGGTCTTAAAATGCTCACAGATAATGCATTTTTGTGAGACATATTTCTAAATATTCTTAGATGTCCTAAATTAGCAAAGGTCTAGTCCTGGCTTAATCTAATTCCTATCCGGGAAACCGGCCCTAAATGTATGTTATCTTGACATTTTTTTTAAATATATGTGACTATACCTACATTGCCTTCCTTCCTTTGAGTCATTTTAGTAACTTAGCTTTAGTCATTTCATTTCAGTTGTTATTAACCCTAGATTAACTGAAGAATGGCACCATCACATTATGCTGAGCTAGTCAAGCTTCAGTCCAGTATTCAAATCCTGTTGGTTACAAACAGTCACATTCATCTTTGAGCGTGTGTGAATGCTTGGAGTCAGCTCTGAGTGAAACTCATTTAGTTGAGGCTCTTTGAACACTTCTGTTCGTGAACGGTGAACTGCGGAGACAGGAAATATCCAACATAATCCAGACCCTAAAAGTCAACAGACACGTGTTTCCAATTCCCTTAAAATGTCAAGGTCAGTAAAAGCACATAGTGAATACTGTGAGAGCTATAGAAGTGGCCCTCTTCTCAGCTTTATGGGCCATTTGAGCTCTGGAGCGGTTCCTTGCTCCTGATACTGCCCCGTTACAACAAAGCAAGGATGTCTGCGTGTTTTATGAAGGATTTTGTGATTTGTGCTGCTGCATTTGGGAAATAGCATCAAATTCAGTAGCTCAGTCTCATGTTCTGTAGATTATATTTTTTCACAGTCATCTTCGGATTTATGAAGGTTTAATATTAGACATTTCCTAAATAAAGTAAACATATACATATGTACAGTATATATATATATATATATATAAAGAGAGAGAGAGAGGTCTTCCTTATAATTACTTTAACAACAAGTAATAATAATAATTTTACATGAAACAATAATAATTGTATTTATTTATTTATTTTTCAATTTGGTCCGATCCATTATTGTTATTCATATTCTTACTAATTTGAGAATTCTTGTTTAGATTAACAATTCAGTTATTTTATGTATTTACCTGTTCATCTTTGAGCATATGGTTAGGAAGTTGTTTATTTGGTAACACTTCAGAATAGGAGGTCAGAATAATGCATTAGTTAAGCATTAATTAATGGTTAATTTGGTCACAATTAAGCATTAGTTGAGCAAAAACACAATAGTAATTAATGATTAAAATGTTAAGTTAATCATTAATTACTAGTTTTTGCTCAACTAATGCTTAATTGTGACCCCCTATTTTGAATTGTTTATTTTTATAAATTCATTTTAATAAATGCAATAAATGTTTTAATAAATTGTTTATTCTTAATACATTTTAATAAATAAAATTCACCTATGTATAAGTAGATTACCTTACTTTGCCTGATCACCTAGTAAAGCATGCATTATTATATTGATCTTCCATGCAGTATTTTGTAAGGACGCAAACAGAAACCAAGTTTATAGATAAGTATATGTGCACATGTTCAGACGTTTGGTGTAAAATGCAGACGTGATTTCTGGCCCAGCGCCATGGAGGGTCTGTAAAACACCAGCTCAGTTGATGGGAGCCCAAATCATTGTGACGCATTTCAAGCGGCTGTAAATCCAGCAACACAGTCATGCCAGCCAGACGGTCTGCAGTGCAGATGGAAGTGGTGGGGTTGGCCAGGAGAAATGCTGGTGTCTGGGATATTTTGATAACCATAGTTTTTGCCAATATACAGTTAACGGTGCTCATAAGGCCTGTTCACAAAGGGAGCGATGCCTATAAAGATAACAATAGCTATATAATCGTCCAGAACAATAGACAATAATGTTCTGTTTATTTTTAGCACGTGTTGCGGTTATGTAGTCTGCAGCTTTGAAAGCTTGAGCTCTTTAAAGTTGGGTGAATTCTGATTGGCCAAAGTTTTGTTCAAAGTATGAAATTGAAAAATAACGATGACCTCATGTTGCATCAATCTTGTTTACACTTTGCCAAACTTTTGTTCGTCATAATAAAAAAATAATAAACAACCCCGTTTCTTCACTGCTGCGATTCTCTTAAGTTCCCGCTCAAACGCGACTTTCTTTTAGGGGAAGTTTAAATGACTAAACTGTTGCTCCCCACATGTAACCAACAGGAAGCTGTAATTTGTACACATGTACCAAGGGGCCGCGGATGGTTTTCTGAAATCTGTCTTCGATTAAACACATTAGCAGAGAACGAGAGTCTTTTCCTTAGTTATTTGGCACCTTGCACCTTACTTTGATGGTGGCCACTTGTCCATGCTGACACTAACACAATAATGTTAGCTGTTGTTAAATAGTTTCAAAAGCTCTCTTCAGCTGCTTTGAGGCACGATCGGTTCGGTGGCCACCCACTGTGTACTTAATATTCTTGTGTATCGAGCTGCCATGAACTTTCCTCCTCATTAGCAAAGGAAAAAGGGGCTCAAAATTCATGCACACATTTTCATGAAAGCTAATAACAACAAGCTAAACCAACACAAGCTCACATAGAGTTCGTCAAAAGGTTTGACTCATCACTAACAACAAACAGAACCAGGTATTACCATGTTTTTGATGTATAAAACAAAAATGTGTAAAAATGTGTTTTACGTATAATCATTTACTTACATGGTGTATATTAAGGTACAATCTTACATTACTTTAACCATGTTAAATGGTTTGTTAAACAAAAATACTATGTTAGATTTACATTGTAACTGAAGTGGATTAATTTCAGGTGTAGTGAGGCTTATTAATGCGGTTGAAAATGTTCTCTGATTTTGGAACAAGCTCCTTCTGGAAACTGTTTGCCAGAATATGTTTGCTTCTTTTTTAATAGCTTCTCTTCATTTGCTTGGCTGCTGAAATGAGGAAATGCATAATAAATGTTTTTCACTGTTATTGTTGTGCTCTGTTGAATATGTATGTGGGTGGCATGGTTTTAAACAGAGTTTGTCAATCTCTCTCTCTCTTTCTCTATTTTTCAATTTAAATTCAGTATGGTACTGACATGAATATTTTAAATTAATATATCCTCAAACCTCAATGCACACAAAAAGGCATATACAATATTTTATATTCAGCTAATATATTTTTTCCAATATTAAAAGTAGTCTGATTTTCCGCCCCTCTCTTATACAGCCACTAGTTCAGCTCACTTGGAGGATCTTGCGTACCTGGATGAGCAGAGACAGGCTCCACTTCGCACGTCTTTGCGTATGCCTCGACAAAACTCTGGCTCCAGCCGCTCGGGACAAGCTGACATGAGAGGTGTGTATATTTGTCCTAGATTTATAAAATGTCCATTTTTTGATACTTTCATTTCGCCACCACCTTGTGTATATAACCAGTCACAAGTGTAGATAGATCGTACTATGTAACATTTATTGTATTTGTACAGCAATATATATAATACATAATGTTTCAAAGCGGCTTTAAATAGCAGTATTAATGTCAAACTGTTCTTCAAATTATGAAACAAATGCACTTTTAGCTGTAAAGCAGCTCTAAAAGGACAAGTGTCATTAATCTGATCAGTTTCGTTTAATAGCAGTGTGAGTATTGAAAAGTTTTAAGTTATGAAGCAAACTATAAAGCCGCACTAAAAAGATAATAACACAAAGAGAAAAACATAAATACAAAAAAATGTAAATACAAACAAAATGTTTTTTGACAGTATTGTTGAAGTGGTTCAGATGCACCTTGTATTGAATACTTTGGCTGCTTTCCTCTCACTTCCTGCTCCAACTAGATTTTTTTAGAAGGAAAAAGTCATACGTTATAGATTTTCATAAATTTTCAACTCCAGAAGCCTTTAGATAAACAGTCTTTTCAAAGTATTCAGAAGCTTTTTGAGCATTTTACACGCAAAGGGAAAGCCAATCATAACAGCTGTCATTTACGTATGAGGTGCCATCGAAATAAAGCCAACTTACTCTTAGAGAAGGTGGAAAATGGTCATTTAAACCTTATTTATGACTGATTTTGGTGATTAACATTATAAGTGGACTCAAGGAAGAATAAAAATAGTTATACAAAATGTCCCGTCTAAAATTAACCTTTGCAGTGTAATGCAGTGTGTGTGTGTCTTGCCTCTTGTACATCTGCTCCCCCCCTCCCACACCCCCATACGGCTGTTCTCAGTTTCCCCTTTGGACTGCCGTGCCATAATCTGTCTCCAGTCCAGATCGATGTATTGACTTCCTATTAGCATTAGCTCTGGCTCATTTGTCAGAGCTCAGCCTGCTGTCTAAATCTCACAGTCAAGGCTCCACACATACTAAATCAGGTCGGCTCGGAGCGAGCCTCATAGGTCCGGGTGTCCTCTCAAATTCAGTCAGAATGAGTCACAATTCACCAAAGAACCTGTATATTTCAGGATTATCGCACTGGTGGCAAAACAGTTTGAAGGAAGACTGTATCTGTAACCCTAACCATAAATGTGACCCTGGACCACAAAACCAGTCTATTTGTAGCAATAGATAGGATAGGATAGTAAGTAAAGATCATGTTCCATGAAAGTATTTAGTCAATTTCTTACCGAAAATATATTAAAATGTCATTTTTTATTAGTAATATGCATTGATAAGATCTTCATTTGAAAAACTTTGAAGGTGATTTTCTCAGCATTTAGATTTTTCTGTACCCTCAGATTCCAGATTTACATATAGTTGTATTTCGGTCAAATATTGCCCTATCCATCCAAATCATACATCAATGGGAGGCTTTATTCAGCTTTCAGATCATGTATAAATCTTAACTTCGGAAAATTAACACTTACGACGTATAGTAAGTTAGTACAGGGTGTAACAAGGACACCTGAAAATAAAGTGTAACCCAAATATCATTTTTGTGTTCCCATTTGCTCCAATAGCAAAAGATCACGAGAGTGTTTCTATGCAAAAGAGGAACAAATATAGAGTTATTGATAACAGAATTCCACCCAAAAAACATACGGGGACGTAAATGCACTAGCTGTACCATGAAAGGAGATTATTTATATATGTATATATATCTGCTACTAAAAAGCAATGTGTTCATTTTCTTTTAGCCTCGTCTTTATTACAAGCTCTCTGTCTCCAGGTCTTTATAGCTGTATTACTGCTCGGCTGCCCTGGTTTCTATCCCTCCCTTTCTTTGTCTCTGTTTCTTGCCCTTTTTGCTAGTGTCTGCTAGCATCTATATGTGCTCATGAAGGTCACCCTGGCCCGTATAACTCCGCCCACCCCTTTATGCTAATGAACCGATAATGAATTCACATGTTATCAGGCTAATTAATAGTCCACATGCAAATGGAGGGATAAATAACCTCATAATATGCTCCATCACACTTGTTGGAGCATAATCCTATACAGTCAGGAAATTAGACGTAATTTATGCTAATTGTGCTGAAGATTTCCTCCCAATATCTCTGTCCTGTTGTGACGTGTCACTTGCCTTGAATATTATCAGTAATTGGGATTAATGGTAACACGTACAAAACGTATAAGAATAATGAAGACTTTACGACCGAATATGAATATTAGATGAGGATTATTTTAATGAATATTAAGGATCTGTGTTATGATTTATTGCAAGCGTACGTGGTGATGAATATACATTTTGCTTTATGCATGGTGGCAGTAAATTTGACAGATATGGCTGTGTTTGGAGACCGATCTGGTGTTTCAGATGTGTTTTCTGCCGTGCATTAATGGGTCGAGGCACTCTGTCGACGTCCATTGATTCATGCTGTTTCACACTGCAGCCCCGGCTTGCGTAAGCTGCCACCTTTGCCACTTTTTTCCATACAAAGCATCTCCCTCTGCTGGTTAAAAAGGATTATTGCACTGTGAAGAGGATCATTGGGAAATTGAATTGTAAAACGTTCTTTTTGGTGGATAACATCACTCTAAGAAGAAGAAAAAGAGGCTTTGGGAGCAGAAATATACAGTATGATATATTTATGGTATATACAGTAAAACCTGCTTCACTGACCTCCTAATTTTTCCCATGATGCAGTGCGCTTTGCTCCATACCGGCCCCCGGACATCGCCCTGAAGCCTCTTCTCTTCGAGGTGCCCAGTCTGACGCCCGATGCGGTTTTCACCGGCCGAGAGTGGCTGTTCCAGGAAGTGGACGTGTGTCTGCGCAGCAGCGAGTCCTCAGCCAATCAAGGTGTGGTTATTGTTGGCAACGTGGGCTTTGGCAAGACGGCCATCATCTCTCGCTTGGTGGCTCTCAGCTGTCACGGCAATCGCATGAGACAGATCACCTCTGACAGTCCACACGCCTCGCCAAAACGTGAGTGGAGTCCTTCAGATCAGTCAAAGTGTGTACTGTGAATTTGTTTTCTCATTAGAAATAATAAGCTTCTAACAGATACATTGAATAGTAGCAGAAACAAATAATGTAGTCATTATTTCATGAGCTTTGTGTTGGGACCTGTTTTCTGTTATTTTGTCTGTGAAATACTAAACCAGTTACTTCATAGCTCTCTCCCATCGCACCACATCTTTCAAGCCCAGAAAAGACTAAACAAAACACTTTATTCCCAGAAACAAACCTGAAACTTTCAGCACTCTTTAGGCTTATTTTATCAAATAAGTTTAGTTCATGTTAATAATAACTTAAATTCCAATCCACCTCTGACATAAAAGTCTGATGACTTGAAAAACTAGCTAGGTGGGGTTTTTATTTAATAGACATGTTAACTATGCAAAATGCTAATTATGCAAATTTAAATGTTGTGATTTATCCAATTTGTTTTTCATAAAATGGAATATATGCACGTGTGTGAGTGTGTGTATACACAAGACTTCTCATCCCACAGTTTTTATTAATAATTGCTTTGAAATTCTAAATATTAAAATCCTTCAAAATATTTAATTAGCATCAGCTGATGAGAATTTGCATATATAATATATGATATTTATTATGATTTGAGAATAACAATAATAAACACACTAGTCACTGTGTATCAAATATTGTCAAGACAAATTTTTTTGTACAAAATATGTGAGTGTACTGTGTATATTTATTATGTATATATAAATACACATACATGCACATGTATATTAAAGAAAAAGAAATGTAGTATATAAATTCTGTAAATATATAGATGTATTTTTCCCCCAATATTTATTTATATATGTGTGTATATATATATATATATATATATATATATATACAGTATACTCACAATAAATATATACAGTACACACACATACATTGTGTACACAAAAACCTTTATTTTGGATGCAATGAATCGAAAACAACACATTTTTTTAAGGAAACAAGTATCTTCAGCCCCTAAAATGTCAAAGTAATTTTGTCTCAGTTCATGATAAGGTTCACATCACATACATGCCATGTCTTCCTCTCAGATGGCGACACACTTCCCTTAAGCCAGCCTCAGTCCGCTCATGGCACGCTGGTGGGGGGAAGCAGCTGCCCTGGAACGCCTGAGATGAGGAGACGCCAGGAGGAGGTGCTCCGAAGGCTGGCTTCTCAGGTGCCAACTAATACCGACACAAACAACCAGGCGGGCGCAAATCCAGCCTGCCATTCAAGCTCCCTCGCTCCTCTTCTCTTCTATTGATTTATTATCTCTGTCTCTCCATTTCTTCCTTCTTTTATTAATTTGATCCCTGTCTCGCTCTCTCTCAGTGCTTTCCTTGTCTCTCTATTCTTTTAAGCACAAAGGTTTATTGCGGCTCTGTTGCCTTATCAAATATTTATATGCGCAGAGTCTCCCAGTACAGCCATTATATACTCAGAGTCTGCATTGCTAATGATGACAAGCTTTTGAACACACACACGTACTGCGTGATGAAGTGAATCCAGGGAAGCAGCAGCCTTGCAATACTGGAATAAGGCCACCAATGCACTCAAACTTCATAATGTTTTATGCATTAATAAAACCCCTTCATCACATCAAAACTCCTGAGCTTTGAATCTTTCTCTAGTTTTATTATTTATTGTGTTTTTGGAGCTGATTCTGCACTAAATCCCTGAGACTGGAAATATTCCTTTGCTTTTTCTGTGTATTTCTTTGTCTGAACCTACATTAAGCAGAAGCATCTAGATGTACCCGGCAGCTTTTACTCAGTTAACTGTGTGCCTGAGTTGGACGAGTAGTGCCTGATGTTCTCATAATGATCAACCATTATAAATTATAAAAAGGTTAAAAACGTTTTTGATCAGATTATTACATTTGAGTTTACATAACAGTTTAATAAATGCGAAATTAATGTTAAGTGCCTTACGCTACTGTTCTAAATGTTCGAAACATGTAGAACAGCAGCGTATTTAAGTAAAAATACACTCTCGCAACAGTACCAATCAAATTCAGTTACTACAACTGAACATTAATAAGCTTATATCTGCTCTCTCGTGTGCAGGTGGTGGCGTACCATTACTGTCAGGCCGACAACGCGTACACCTGCCTGGTTCCTGAGTTTGTGCATAACGTGGCAGCGTTGTTGTGCAGGGCTCCTCAGATGCAGGCCTACCGAGAGCTACTGCTGCGCCAGCCTCACCTGCAGAGCACCCTCAGCCTGCGCGCCTGCGTCCAGGACCCCTTCAGTGCCTTCCGCAGGGGCCTGCTGGAGCCCCTGGAGATCCTGCATCGAGGTGCGCACTCTTGTACTCTATACACGTGCTGAAGCACATGTGCGGTATTAACAACATGCAATGTTTACAGAGAGGAAGATCGCGTGTGAGGAGAACCTCATCATCCTGATTGATGGGTTGAATGAGGCGGAGTTCCATAAACCAGATTATGGAGAAACCATTGTTTCCTTCCTGTCCAAGACCATCGAGCGTTTCCCTCCCTGGCTTAAACTGGTGGTCACTGTCAGGACGACACTGCAGGTCTGTACTCCATCCATCCCATCTGTCCACCCATCCTCTTTGCTTTTTTACTTATTTTGTCTCTTCATCTCAGGATATAACTCGTCCGTTGCCGTTCCACCGGATCTCTCTGGATCGGTTGGAGGAAAGTGACGCGATTGATACAGACTTGCAGGGCTACATCCTGCACCGGCTTCACTCCAGCCAAGAGATCCAGAACAACGTGGCACTCAACGGCAAGCTGGACAACGCAGCCTTTGGCAAACTCAGCGCTCATCTGAAAAGTCTGAGCCGGGGCTCCTACCTCTACCTGAAGCTCACGCTGGACCTCATTGAGAAGGGTTACCTGGTGCTCAAAAGCTCCAGCTTCAAGGTCAGGGGTCAATGCTTCCTTTATTACCTCGTTTTATTTAAAAATAACAGAAATAACTAATTAGAGAAAATTTGTTCTGTTATAATTATCTATTATAACTTTATAACATTATGTATGCTTTGTTATTTTTACTTTAGGTATTTTTATACTGTTTTAGTTTTTCAGGGATGTCCTGTAAATGGTGCTACTTTATGATTTTAATTATTTATTGTTCATTTCGGTTCTGTATTTTAGTAAGGGATAATGTTCAGCTTCGCGGAGGGCTGCTGTATAAGACTGAAGGGCTTTATTTTGCGATAACAGCCTACTAGCTGGACATTACGTTACTTGCCAGATAAGCCCGTGTTATTAGTTTGACCAGTTGTTATCTGGAAATAACAAACATTGAAATGTGGCGACTGACTTTACAAGCTGTTAGTAAATGTGGCCCTAAAAGAATTTATGCGTTTAGTAACACTTTATTTTGATAGTTTTCTTTGCAACTACATGTCAGCTAGCAGACAGTAGCATATTAGTAGACTGTCTGCTTAATATATTTTATTTTGATGGGTCCACAACCTAAAACATACTGACTCTGAGAAACTTTTCAAGTATTTGTCAAGTTATTCTACTAACCCTAAACCTACCCTAACAGTCTGAGTGTTAGTATACATGTAGTTGCAGATTGAGAATTAGTTGATATATAGTTAAAAAGTTAGTTATAGTTAGTACAACGTCTAAAATGGACTATCAACATAAAGTGTAACCATGAGTTTCATCTTATTAGCATGCATTTACTGTCAAGCGTGATGTTTGTGTTCAGGTGGTTCCGGTGAATCTGGCCGAGGTCTACCTGTTGCAGCTGAACATGCGTTTCCCGACTCAGTCGTCATTCGAGCGTGTTCTTCCCCTGCTTAACGTGGCCGTGGCTTCTCTGCACCCGTTAACTGATGAGCAGGCTTACAGTGCTGTGAACGCCGGCATGGTGCGTGGGGCGGCTATGGACTGGGAGGATTTCCAGCAGAGGTCTGAACTTCTGTCGCCCTTCCTGGTGAAGAGACGTGATGGAACACGCATGTTCATCCACCCCTCCTTCAGAGAGTGGCTCATCTGGAGAGAGGACGGGGAGAAGACCAAGTTCCTCTGCGACCCCAGGTGAGAAGTTTAAGGGGTCAAAATGTGAATATTTCCCAAACGGTAAAATCTGATGTGAACATTATGTCAATGCATGAGAAATAAAGCTTAATCTCTTATCTTATCTTGTCTCTCTTCCCATGATTCGTTAGGAGTGGCCACACGCTGCTTGCTTTCTGGTTTTCACGACAAGACAGTAAACTTAATCGACAGCAGACACTTGAACTTGGCCACCACATTCTCAAGGCTCACATCTTTAAGGTTAGACTAACTATAACAACTGTAGAAGTTTTGATATTGCTAAGCTGATATTAACATGACTACATGCTTTGAAATTGATTTTTGTTACAAATACATTGATGTTGTTAATAAAGCACTTTGTCTGTTGGATGCAGGGCCTGAGTAAGAAGGTTGGGGTCTCCTCGTCAGTTCTGCAGGGGCTGTGGATGTCCTACAGTACCGAGGGTCTCTCTGCAGCTTTGGCTTCGTTGAGAAACCTCTACACTCCAAACATCAAGGTATACAAATAAAAACTGAATTCCCACAGACATAGAAAACCTAAAAACATCTTTGATTTAAAGTGATTTACAGGCCTGGAAAAGTGAGTGAACTCCATTCAAAAATTAGTTTTTAACTATTTAATTAAATTATTTAAATAAGTCTCTTAAATCTCTAAATTTAAAAACTGCGACAATTAAAATTGTTCAAACATATAAATAATTAAAAATACAGAATTATAGAATAAAAATAGCACTTTTTAGCAAATTGTCTCCGAATGCAACATTTCAAAACTTTGGATTTGTTAGACCTTTGGGGGGAAAATAATCTTCTTATCACTACTGTTACATTTATTTTCTACTTAAAACAGTAATATTGTGAAATATTATTACAATATATTACAAGTTTTCAGTTGTCCTTCAGTATATTTAAAAATGAATTGTTAAATGAATTGTTTTAGTTCTTTAAATTTTAAGATGATTTAAAAATTTAATTAATTTGCTTGCATTTTAATTAAAATAGAAATGTTTTGTAACAGTATTAATAAGTACTTACTTAATACTTAGTAAATACTCAGTAAATAATAAAAGTATGCACTGTTTATTTAGTATTTATTTGCTTTGATCAGTTGTATGCATCTTTGCTGAGTAAAAGTATCGATTTCTTCTTTTTTTTTTAAGTGTCTTTGAGCTTTTGAAGTTATTCTTTATTTTTGTAGTTATTTTTTTCTGTAATATTTAATCAGCAAGAAATGTTTCGTTTTGAGTTCAGTAAAGTATTATATATAGCATGAATTGACTTTTAAAGCTTTTTTATTTCATATGTCTGAAAAACATTTTGATTTCATTTTTATAATTTCTTTATCATTTCTGTCTTTTCCTTCATATCTCTATCTTCCTCTCTTTTTCCAGGTATCTCGGCTGCTGATTATGGGCGGAGCTAATGTGAATTATCGTACAGAGGTGTTGAACAACGCCCCCATCCTGTGTGTCCACGCTCACCTGGGCTACCTGGAGACTGTGGCTCTGCTGCTGGAGTTTGGGGCGGATGTGGATGGCGTTTCAGAGAACGGGCTCACTCCCCTCAGCTACGCAGCTGCTGCGGGTCACCTACCCATCATCACTGTCCTCTGCAGCAAAAAGGCCAAGGTCAGTTATGCCATGTTTAGCTAGATGCAGGCTTTATATTTTAAATTAGCAGTCAAAGTTTAATCTTTGTCTCTCTGTCCTGTATGTTTGTTTTTAGGTGGATCACCTGGATAAGAACGATCAGTGTGCGCTGGTCCACGCGGGTCTGCGGGGTCATCTAGAGGTGGTGAAGTATCTGGTGCAGTGTGAGTGGATCACAGAAGGACAGCAGGCTGGGTCCTTCAGCAAGAGCCACGCGGTACAACAGGCCCTCATAGCTGCCGCCAGTATGGGCTATACAGAGGTAAGAGATTATTTTACTTTATTTTATATGAAAGAGAAATTAATTAATTAAAAATATATATTTTATTCAGGGAATAATTTATTCAGGTAGACATACTTAACAACGAAGCTTACTCTTATTATAATTCTGATTCATTCACAGATCGTATCCTACCTGCTTGACCTACCTGAGAAAGATGAGGAAGAGGAGGAACGAGCTCAGATAAACAACTTTGACACACTGTGGGGTGAAACAGGTAGGACACCACCAGACACCCTGTACTCTGTGTTTTCCTGTAAACATAAGTGCACAGTTTGCTTTCTGTCTCTCAGCTCTGACAGCAGCGGCGGGTCGGGGGAAGTTGGACGTGTGTCGTCTCTTACTGGAGCAGGGTGCTGCAGCGGCCCAGCCCAACCGCAGGGGCATCGTGCCATTCTTCAGCGCCGTACGGCAGGGACACTGGCAGGTGAGCACCTCCAGCATCTCAGAAGTCATTTGTACGTTGCCTGTGTGCTCTTTGTTTTAGTCTGAGATGTCGTGCTGGTTGTGCAGATAGTGGACCTGCTGCTGAATCACGGCGCTGATGTGAACATGGCGGATAAACAGGGACGAACTCCTCTAATGATGGCTGCGTCTGAGGGACACCTGGGTACAGCCGAGTTTCTGCTGGCTCAAGGTACTGATCACACGCAAGATTTGTTGTATAAAAATAGTAGGTATTAAAATAAAGCAATATATTAGTCATTCAAACCAATCCTTTCTAAGCTGCTTGTCTTACTTGTTTCACAGGTGCCTCGTTGTCTCTGATGGACAAGGAGGGGCTAACAGCACTAAGCTGGGCATGTCTTAAAGGCCACCTCCCATTGGTCCGTGCTCTGGTTGAAAGAGGGGCGGCGACAGCCCACGCAGACAAGAGCGGACGCACTCCACTGGATCTTGCCGCTTTTTACGGAGACTCAGAAGTGGTTGGTTTTGTTATAGTGAACTAATGTAAAGTGGATCTATTTTGTTTGAAGAAGTACTCTTTTAAAGTGTAGTTCTGTCACAAATTAAATTTGTGTCATCATTTACTCACACTCCTGTCATTTCAAACATGTTTGATTTTTTTTTTCTTCTGTCGAGCACAAAAGAAGAAATTTCGTAGGAACAGTGATAACAAAATAGTTGACAAATAGTTAGTAGACTTTTTTTTTGAGTAAATGATGAAAGAATAAAAAAATTAGGATAAATGGGAATTATCCCTTTAAATCTCCAAAATAGGATGAGTTGTCAAATGCAAATGGCTTTAAACAGATATCACATAGATATTCAGACAATAAGCCACAGCTCTGGTGTTGATGTGGTTGCAGGTGCAGTATCTGGTGGATCATGGTGCAATGATCGAGCATGTGGACTACAGCGGCATGCGTCCTCTGGATCGTGCGGTGGGCTGCAGAAACACATCAGTGGTGGTGGCGCTGCTCAAGAAGGGCGCCAAGATAGGTAAGCTGGAAGGGAAACAGAAACAATGAAGTGGTTACAAAAACAATGCTAAACTATTTTCTTGTATAATAAATATGAGCTGTACACACCAGTTCACACAATTTGTTATACTGTAAAAAAGATTCTGTATGTGTAAATTAATTTAGGGTTTTAATGCTGCTCTCCATTCAACTTGGAAAGTCAGAATCACTAGCTTACTACTTGGGAAAAAAATCTAATGAAATACCACTTCCAAGTTGGAAACTCTTGCTGAATATTTTGCTCAGGGAAGAAAATAAACACGATGGAATAAAAATGCTGGAGCAAAAGCATTTTCTGGGACGCTGTTGCTCCTAGACATAAAGCATCTGCCACTGATCACTAGCAACCATGAAGTTCATCAAAGTGCTTTTTGTCTGCAAGCTTTAATCTGCAACTGATTTCTTACATTAATAATGTTAAGAAAAAGTGCCACCGTGGCTTCCTCTGGGCTACAGATTACACTTCTGTTCCTATTTTTGGCCAGTTTTGTCCTCTTGCATGAATTTGCAGCATGGGTGGGTTCCAATTTTATTATTATTTTTCATATATATATATACTTATTATTGCCAAAAATGTCTATATTCTATTTGAAAACGTCATTTATTTTAGTGCTGGATTTCCAAAAACTGAATTTTCAATATCATTACTCCAGTCGTCAGTCTCACATGATCGTTCAGAAATCATACCAATTTGATGACTTAATGTTCTAGTAACATTTCTGTTGTTATCAATGTAGAAATCGTTCCTCAAGGTCATTCTTAAAGAATAAAAGTATTCATTTACTCAATATTTTTTAAGAAATGTAAAGACACCAAACTTTTGAATGGTTGTGTATGACATACATCCAATAGGACTATCCCACATTAACATTTGAATGGAGCGCAGCATTGAATATTTCATGAAGATTAGCTTCACATGTAGATGTCTTTCTCCTTCACACCCGTCCCTGTGAGCTCAGTCATCCGAGTCTAACCCTCCTTCTCGTGTGCTCTTCACCGACCTGCAGAACTCCACTGATCTGCAGCTGATCAGGATGGGCTTGTTGCTTTTGCTAATGTTGCTGCTTGCCACGGCTTCTCACGGCTGATCTTCCCTGTTCTTCCTTTCACCTCACTCTTTCACCCCAACTACCAATCTCTCTTGTTCTCTTCCCTTAACTCTCTATCACATTCTCCCTATTTTCTGTTTTCATTAAACCTTTGCTCCCTGTCTGATATGGATACTTCACTCTGCCCCAATAACCTGTCACCCTTTCACTCGTGACCCTTTCCACCACTTCTCTCCTCGTAACCAGGATGTCAGACACTCCCCACCCGTGCCCGAGGTAAAACACAGACCTTTGTGTGCCCCATCTGCCATTTTTGACTGTGTCCCTTCATCTGTGTGGTCCCTTCTCCATTGACCGGGTCTGTTAGTGTTTTGGGTGCCCCAATGTGAAAGGCATTTATTCTTCATATCATTCTTGGCTATGATGAGTAGAGCTGCTATCAGCCATAAACATGGGTGGATTTTTGTTTAAAGTTACACTGCAAAAAACTGTAGATGTTGATTCTTTCCATTCATTTTCTGTCTGCTCTTTTGCTTGCATGGATGCATGTAGGAAAACCAGTGTTGCATTTATGCATGATGCTGCAGAATGTTTCTACATGCTTCTACAGTGTTCTGTGGTTTTTGGGAGCGTTAACACAGAATGCATTCTTGCACTGATTTTCAAATAGTTTTCTATGTAATCGTGCCATAGAGTCATCTTTGACTGCTGCAATGTTGATTTTAAAATCAATTTGTATCAGTTTAAAAGAATCAAAATCTAATTTTGAGATGACTACATTTGGTTCTTGATGCAATGGACATCTTTAAGTGTTGTGATGTTTTTTCTGCTCTTTTGAAGCATCTTTTGCCATTAGCGTCTCGTTTTAAAATGTTGAAGCTTGAAATAATTTTAAAAACTCACTTTCACGTTAGTTTTATTAGTGTCGTATTTACTGTGCTGTGTCAAATCGACAAAAGCTTTGAGATTCATTCATTTGGTCATATTCTGTTGCGCTAGTGAGATCTTTAAAACGCCTTTTAACGTTGCTGTGTCTGTTTTCTCAGCATCTTGTGCCATTGGTTTCACATTTAAAGATGCTGTGACAAGTTAAAGGAAGCTAAAAATGATCTTGAGATGCCTGTGTTTTGTTATTTCCTTTGCTTTGTTGTACTGTAATGGACTTCTTTCAGTGTTGGCATGCAACTTTTTAGCGTTGCATTTTAAGATGGTGCTCATGAAACCACATTGCGATAGACATCTTTGACCAGTGTGCTAATTTTCAGCATCCTGTGCCATGGACGTCACATTAAAGATGCTATAGTTTTAAAAGTTCATTGTGTTCTATTCTGCTTTATTACAAGGGGCATCTTCAATTGTTGCATAACTTGCTCTTTTTAGCACCTCTTGCCATTAGTTTGGACTTTTAAGATGCTGTATGAAGTTAAATACGTGTTTGTGAATACTGTCCGCATCTGTTGAGTATTCTGTATTGCAACTAGCTGTTTTTGATCGCAAGAATGCATCCTGTGTGAACAAATGCCTTCGGGTTTTTTTCTACAGTTGCTGTCAGTTTGGCTTTTTTGGGCTGTTGGATAGTTTGGTACCTGATCCTATGCTGCTTAGCGTGTCCTCAACTGCACCTTGCATGAATTGTACTAAATCACTGCCTGCCTGCATACCGCAACTGGCTGCCCATGGCCAAAACTACAGCTCTAATAGACCACTATCAGTGCAGTCCAAACCAGCAGAAACACATGACCTCTGTTCAGGCTCTCCACAGAGAGCTCAAACATGCTGACTGCAAGTTCAGTAGCTCTTGGACTCAATGTTTTTATTGCCAGTATAAACACAAGTCAGTTTCGGCAAGGTATAAATAGCCAAGCTGCTCGTGATTTGTTTCTTGTTTTTCTGTCTGGCACGTTGCCATGGCTTTTTGTGATATCCAAAAGTTGTTCATAGACTTTGCTCCCTTTTAAGCAAGATATCCTGGCAGCCTGCTCGTTCCTTTGTGTTCCTCAGAGATTAGCAAGCTGGTTTGTGCCCATACGGACTCTCAATCTGTGCTGACTCTTTGCTTTGCCCCTTTTTTGCACTCAGGTCCTGCAACATGGGCAATGGCCACGTCAAAACCCGATATTATGATTGTTCTGTTGAGCAAACTGATTGAAGAAGGAGATGGATTCTACAAGGTGATTTGCATTTTGAATATTCAGCCATAGAAGAGTGTATGTGTCTCATAAATATTTATTATATGAACAATTTCAAAAGTAAAAATGTCTTGCTGATCCAGAAAGGAAAGGTGAAGGAAGCCGCCCAACGGTATCAGTACGCCCTGAAGAAGTTCCCACGAGAGGGTTTCACAGAGGACCTGAAGACCTTCCGTGAGCTCAAAGTTTCTCTGCTGCTCAACCTCTCCCGCTGCCGGAGGAAAATGAATGTGAGTCCAAAGCACCAGTTTCATAAATCCCACTTCTTTCTGTCTCTCTTTACTCACATTGAGTAAGCGTTGAGATTGCTGTGAGTGACTGGCACTTTGTCCCAGCATCCACTGATAACTGTTTTTAGTTGACCTTGTTCTCTTTGTCGTCGGTATAAATATTTTGATAATTGATCATTTTATTCATTAACATTTTAAAATATTTGTATTTTAATGTATTATGCAATTTAAGAAAAAAACATATTGTGTTTTTTTTTTTGCAATTATGTGTTATTTTTAAATGTAAATATTTATAATTGTATACAGTATGTATTAGCATATTAAATAGTATTTGTGGTATAATTTATTCAGGATAGATAGCATATATCATGAAAATCATAGTTTATATAACTATTATATAGTTTATATTAAAACCTCCATATGAAAAAAAAAGTGAATTAAAGGGATATTTCAACTAAAAATGAAAGTTGTATAGTTAATTACTCACCCTTATGTCATTCCAAACCTATGAGACCTTCATTCATCTTCAGTCACAAATGAAGACATTTCTGGTGAAATCCAAGAGCTTTCTGAACATGCAGAGACAGCAAGGGACCTACTACGATTGAGGCACAGAAATGTACTGTAGTAAAGACATGTGACATCCCCAAACTTTATGAAGATACAGGAACACTTTTTGTGCCAAAAGAAAACAGCTTTATTCAACAATTCTTCTTCTCCACATAATCCTAGCGTGCCGTTTTGAAAAGTATCACAATGTACGCAAGTGTTTTATAGCACATAGTCAATGAACGCACATGGTGCTGCTAACATTGAACAGACCTTGTTTACAGTACAGGAGAGGAGAACATGTGCGTGCATCATGATACTCTCTAAAATGGTGCCCTAGTGTGACATGGAGGAAAACAATTGTTGAATAAAGTTGTTTTTAGTTTTCTTTTCACACAAAAAGAAAATTACGGTTGAACCACTGATGTCGCATGGACGTTTTTAACGATGCTCCTACTGTGTTTCTGTGCCTTGATCATCAAACATACCTTAGTTTGTGTTCTAAAGATTTATAAAGGTCTTACATATTTGGAACGACATAAAGGTGAGTAATGATAGAATTTTCATTTTTGGGTGAACTATTCCTTTAAGACATTGTAAGACACTGTATGCATTATTGTGTAATAACATATATCATCTACCCTAACTGAAGTCCATAATACCAGTATTACATTGCCCATTGGCCACCAACCACTATAAATACTGACACTGGTTTAAAAGCCCATATATAATAAACTGTAAATCTTCTTGTTCCTAAGAATCAACGCAAATACAGCCACCTAACCAACAAAACTGCACATAGTAGTTTTTCATTTGGTCTGTGTTATTTATTACCTTTGAAAACGACCAGAGCAGTTGCAGATCAAGGATTGTAAAGACCATAATGATATATTAAGAGATATTTTGAACTTAATTTTTTTTCCTTCTTTATGGCTACATTATTTCTCATTTTGATCTCACCCAAAAAACATTTTGCGTTTGGATTTTCAAAACTCCATCCTATGGATGGAGATTTCCTCCTGAAATCTCCAAATATACTCCGCTCATGCTGTAGTTTTTCTTGCCATCAAGCTCTCATCCTTGTTTGATTTGTTGGTTTATCTGTTTTTTCTGACATTTGTTGAATCTGTTTAACTGTTAGGCTTAGTACAGGAAGAGGTTTGAGCTGTCTCATTGCATCTTCCCACTGTTCCTGTAGATCATATATTTGTATGTGTGTGTCAATACATTTTATAAGTGTGAACATGCATTTCCATAACTGTATGTCCGTTTATTGTATTTGCACTAATGGTGCTCAAAATATGTTTATTTTTGTAATCAGTGTTCACATCCTCATATAAATGTGACGTGTTCATGTCCAACCTGTGTGCGCGCGCATAGAAGATGAGTGGATGTATGCGTGTCAGTGTTTGTGTGAATGTCCGCATGCACATATGTGTGTGTGTCTTCCCTCTGACCTCATGTACAGCTCAGTGTATGACTGTTGGTCCTGTTGTTGCTTTCAGGACTTTGGGATGGCGGAGGAGTTTGCCTCCAAGGCACTAGAGTTGAAACCCAAATCCTATGAAGCCTATTACGCACGAGCCCGTGCCAAGCGCAGCAGCAGGTAACCAGGACAGCCTTTAAAACACATTCTGTCTCTAGCACAAATAAAGTGCTGACAGAACATGACCCAAACTGGCCAAATACATTTAGATTGATTGACGTAGTGCAATGCTAGAGCTTCAGGACAGAAGTCAATTTATGTCCCTTGACTTCTGCATCACTAGATGTCAACAGCAGAATTAGACCTGTTCATCATACTTCATGTTTTGTTGACCAATCAGATTATTTTCCCTCAGAATGTCCATCATTCATATTTTATTACTTTTCTTCTCCCCGCGATTTTTTTTACTTTGACTCTCAGTGTCTAGAACACTTATATCAACTTGCTTGGTTTTGGAAAACTAGAGGTGTTTTGATGGAATTTTGATCAGAAGGTAAAATCTGAGCATCTGAGAGCAAAACTTCAGAATTCTAAAGCTTTTTAGGTTTTACTGACTTTAAACAGTCAGTTTAGAGATTATATCTTTGCACTGATTGAGTAACTGTACCATCATTACTCCTGTTGGCTATACTTTTAAAACAACAAGGTCCTTAACTAATAGACTTCTACTGTAAGTGCAAAAATATTTTTTTTTGTTTTCACAATCTGAGGAATGAGTCATAATTATTCTGCGTGGTAGGTAATTCAAATTCCAATTTCATATGAATAGAAATTTCTTGGTTTTTATCAGTCAGTTCACTGGTTAAACAGGCAAATTTCTTCCTTTCTCTTTTTCTTCCTCCATCATTTACCCTCCTTCTCTCTCTCATTCCTGGTCACTGTAGGCAATTCCACGCAGCCCTGGAGGACCTGAGTGAAGCTGTGCGTCTATGTCCCAACAACCGCGAGATCCAGCGCCTGCTGCAACGTGTAGAAGAAGAGTGTCATCAAGTTGAACAACAACAGGAGCTGGATCCGCCCCCTTCCCCTCCCCACGAGCAAGCCCCATCCATGGTCCCGCCTCCTCCAATGGAGCCCCACATTTCAGACATGGAGCCTGTCCAGGACTTGTTTGAGGAGGAGGATGATTACCTCGAGCGGGATTTGGGCGGTCTACCGCTTAGTGTTCCTGCTGAGCCCCACACTATACCATCGGGACTTCCAGTCATTCAAAACATGCCTCCATCTCCGAGCCATAACGATTCTCCCTACTTAGGCCAAGCATACGACCTTCGCCCAAGTCCACCTTCAATGTCCTCTCCTACTAGGCAAGGCTACCAGTCCCCCTCTCCGTCGCTCTCCCCAACGCACCAGAGCTCTCACTTTCGGCCCAGTCCCCCTCATCAGGCCTCCTACCACTTCAGCCCACCCCCATCACCATTACGCCGTGGAACACAGTATCGCGCCAGCCCCACCTCTGAAGGGGTTGCCATGTACCGTCCCCAGTCTGCCTCTGCAGGACGGTACCAGCAGGACCAGCTTGCAGGACGACCCAAGTCCCCTCTGTCCAAGATGAGCAGCCAACGTTCTTTCCAGTTTTCCCAACAGACTTCTCAGCCATCACAACAGACGCAGTGGTTGCAGCCAGCCAAGGCACAGATTGTTCGCACCAACCAGCCTAGTACTGCGGTGCACTCCAGTGCCATACTGGGTAGTAGTGCGTACAGTCAAATTGCTCACTCGATGAGCGCCCGCTGCCCAGGAGACATGGATGAACTTGGGGATGGAGGGTACTCTTCCTCCCTTCAACCTCAGGGCAGTCTGAGTGCAGGGGCCTTATACCAGCGTGCCATCAGCATGGATCCTGGCCTTGTGGAGGACGAGCTTCCTCAGAGGCCCTCGTCTGCATATAGACCCAATCCTGGAGGAGTCCGTTATGCTCAGACACCACAGATCAGCCGCAGTCAGTCAACCGCCTACTATCCAGTCTCGCCTCACGAAATGGAGCGACAGGTGACTCTGGGTTCACCAGAGAACCTTCAAGCCCACCGACGTCCGGTCAGCGCAAATAGTGCTGAACCCAAACAGCACCCGCCAGCTCCACGCCCCCTCATTCACTCCCACAGTACAGGTCTACGCTTCTCTCCATCCAGCAACAGTTTGGTGGCAGGTTCTGCTGCTAACCTAGGCCCAGGGTTCAGGGCGTCAGCTTCGGCGCAGCAAATGGAGATCCCTCTAAAGCTTTCCTATGAAGTGGGCTACCATGATGACCTTTCACCTGTGTCACCCCCACAAGGCACAGACTTCCGAGTGGTGGGTGGAACATATCCAGGAGAAGCACTTCGCTCCCGCACTACGCCTTTCATGGGAATTATCGACAAGACAGCACGAACTCAGCAGTACATTCAGCAGCAGCCTTCACTGGCATCGTCCTCTTCGGGTTCTCGACCCTGGACCGTTTCCTCTCTGGATACGGTGGTGAACAGTCCAGCCACTTCCCCTAGCAACATGGGCTATGGACAGCAAGCGGCACCCCTCAGCCATATCGCCTACTATAACCGCACCAACAACGCTCACAATGGCCACCTCATGGATGAGGATTTCTATGCCAACTCCCCTGGTGTGACGCGGGACCGGGCGGACGCTATGGGCCGAGTTAGCCAGGTTCCCACATACCCGGATGTGAAAGTGGCACGGACTCTGCCAGTTTCCCAGGCCTACCAAGACAATGAGTTTAGGCAGATGTCTCGAAATGAAAGGCAAGGCCCAACCTCACCCATTAAACCAAAGAGACCCTTTGTGGAGTCTAACGTGTAAGGATAATAAGTCAGTGTGCAAGATTTATTAGAACGTTCTTGAGGAATATCTGACATGTTGACCATCTTATCTCTACGTTTTACGTCCCATATCTTGGTAATGAAAATAACGACTTCTCAAGTGAGTTTCACTGACATGAAGTGAATCTAGCATGTACAAATCAAATGCATCTATATTTGCTCTGGACACAAAAATGGACCCATTGAAGTTATAGTAGGCCTGTGTAACTGCTGTATACCAACCTTGTACTTTTATGTAACTTTCTGAGAGGGTGGCTGCTCAATGCCAGTCATGGACACATTGCTGAGCATGGCCCCTGGACCAGATGTCCTCACTGATGTCCCCACTCAAACCAGTAATATCCCTGAGAATCTTGCTGTGTCTTGAGTTGAAAATGTACCTAAAATATTCCAGATCAATATTGCTAAAGCAAAAAAAAAACCTATTTAAAATTAAGTTATGTTTGTATAAATATATATACACACCTAATTTTCAGTGCAGTTGTGTTTTCAGTTTGCCTGGAGTTGACATGCACTCAGCAATGTGAAATAACTTTTCTGGGCCTTTTTTCTTTTTTTTTGACGGGTTGTAAATGTCAACAGGATCGCTACCTTTAACACCTTTGAGGGAAGTAGCATTCAGGTGGTCAGCCATTCATTTACTCACTCTAAAGTATTTACACCACTAAAACCTTTTTTCCAAAGAAACTTTTCTCATGGGAAGTAGGTGTGGCAAAAACAATTTTTTTTTTGCAGCCTCTGCATTCACATGCTCTCATTCGTTATGTTTTGAGGGTTTATTTGTGCACTGAAACATGCCTTCAGAACGTTTTCCCTGTTTGTTTTAAACTGTGAGTACTTGCTTTAAAATATTGGAAACCTGACTTGATGTCAAAGCCTTTGTCATGTATCGCCATTGAACTAACATACTATTGGTAGATCAGGCACGTTTTTTCAGATGTCTTGGTGGGAAGGCGGTGGCAAGTCAGATTCGCTCATTGGATCTGGCTTTTCTAATCAATGTTCAACTGCTGTTAAAAAAGAGCAGGTCTTTTTGCAGTGTTTTAATTATTATTATTATTATTTTCTCCTTTTAAAGTTATATGAGGTGCACTCAGAGTTGACCTGGAATACTGCTTACTGTACAACAGTGTTTGTATTTAACTATTTGTTTTCCTTTTGTATGACCAAAATGTAAATGGCTGTAAATAATGTGCTGAACTAGAACGCATGCTCTCTGCTAATACACAAACCTGAGTGTGTGTATGTGTGTGTGGTTTTATGTATGGGGGAAAAGACTGTGGCACAATATATTTCTTGTTTCCCTTATTAGACAAAAAAAGAAGAGATGAAATTTAGCTTTTGTATGTATTTTGCTTTAATATTTTGATTTTGTTTAGAACTGGGTTTGCGAAGGAGGATTCTCTGTAAATTGTCTCTAAATGTGAGCTGTGATGTTTTCTGGGAAGGAAAATCAGAAACGTGAATGAGAACTTTTTATCCAGTTACACGATTGTAAACTGTACAATCATCTGTATGTATGAGGGAAATAATGAACTTATTTAAAAAAGAATACCACTTCAAAGAAATCAAGCTGAAATAACTTTCCATTGAGTCAAACTTCATTGAGTCATATTTCTCAATTTATTTAGCTTCAAATCACATTGAACATAAAGCAAGCACTATGAACATACTGATATGGTAAACATTGTAAAACATATAGACATTATACAAAACAATCACACAATTTATTATTTATTTTTCAAATGTAATTTTTTTTTTTTTTTTTACTCTTAACAATCCAACATTTTTTTCCAAGTATTTTGAAGTTATTTATGCAGACAGAGCTGTGATATATTTTCATACAAATATGACATAAAGCAGGTTTCTGCATATCACGATAAGTTTAGTCTGTAATATAAAACTAATGTTGAAAATCCTGCATGGGAAAGTTGGAAAATAAACATTCGCTGATTTACATTTAGTCATTTTGCAGATGCTTTTATCCAAAGCGATTTACAATTGGGGATTTAGTGCTGTACCCTCTTATTCAAAACAACAATAATTATTATAGAGCATTTCAGTTTTTCAGTAGTCTGGTACAAATAAATGTTAAGGCACAAGAAAGTACATCCTGAATCTAACACATTTAAAGACACTATATACACCTCTTTTTTTTCATGTTAATTTGGCACAATAACAAATTACTTTAAAAATAAATCCCTAAAAAATGGAATTTGAAAACAATATGTAACATTTAATTACTTAAGTATAACATTAACATATAACATTCTCTGTACCATACAAGCCAACAGTTTAATCCTGTTATAACTTTAATGTTAAGGATGAGGAAGTGACTGACAGGTTTGCTATGACAAAGGTAGGAAGGCGGGAAGTTCAGCAAGGCCATTTTTTGGAGTGCATTAAGACATTAAGGAGAACTGGGAATTTCTCCTTCAGACAGGGTCTTGAAGTGCACAGAGAGAGCCTCCTCCTCAGGATTCGGTGGTCGCCTAAAGTCCTCTCTTGTCACCACGTAACCCACCACAATCCCAAAGCACACCACCACCAAGCCTAAAATGTTTGCCAGGACTCCTTCAGCTGTAAACCTGGAGTAAGTGTCCCTGAAAACATAAAAACACTGAAGTAAAAAAAGAAGCTTCAGATCCACTTTTGACTTTCAAAGATTTGCAAGTTAGGTCAATGTATAATGGATTTGTTTATCTGCCAAAAGTCACCCAGATGGAAAAGGAGGTTTATTTACCAATTAATGATGTTAAAGGTTTTGTTCACCACAAGATGAAAATTCTGTCAATAATTGGGCACATAAGGAATATTATTCCTGAATAAAACCAACTTTTGATGCCAAGCAGTGAGAGATGGTGAAAAGACAGCAAATATCATTAATATTGCCTGAAAGTCTCTTTTCCGCTGTGACTCATTCACATGGTGACTCATTGCTTTCCTCCAGTTCAACATCTTTACCTCAGCTTAGTGACATCAGATATTGTTTTCAGATACACTCGCTGACACTCACATGATACTGAAGAGCAGTTTCTCTGTGATTCCCATCAGACAGGATCCCACAGACATGGCCAGCAGCAACAAGCCGAAGAAGACGTGTAGTGGAAGATACCAGCTCTTTAACTGAGCAGAGGCCCATGGGAAAAGGAAAAATCCCAGTCCCAGCAACCACTGGAGGAAATGAGAAGAGAAGCATTCACTCCAAAGATGACTTTACATCATGTATTTCACTGGCCTCTTATTTATTTAAAAATATATATATATATGCACGAGTGAAAATAATATTTATCATCATCATTCATTTATGTATTTATTTAGTGTTTAAAGAAATACTTTAGTTTTTATTTAGTCATTTTATCAATATTTTAATTTCTACTTTTCAGCTGTATGAAGAGGACTAGCCGGTTTCATGGCTGGTTTTCCATTGCCAATAAAAGCTAAAGCAAACACTGATGTTAGTGTAATGGATGTGATCATCCACAAGAGGGTTCGCTAAAGCGGAGCAAAGTGCTTTCAAAGCACATGCACTCAGTTGATCAAATAAGGAAGGAGGACGATGTTTTAATGCAAATGCTGGTCAAAATGAAATGACTGCAAATGACCTGAATGAAAAACAGCACAAGTGAGCATGCCACACCAGCTGTGCAGAGAATACATATGAGAGATCTTAGCTGCAGAATGGAAGTCAAATACAGCCACCAGACCTGAAAAGAGAGAAAGAAGAATATATTATACATCATATATAATCCAGTTATATAGAGAAATATTATTATAAAGTAGCCATTTTCTATGTTAATATATATTATTCCTGTGATGCAAGTACTTATTTTTCAGCATCATTACTGTCACATGATCCTTCAGAAATCATACTAATTTGCTGCTCAAGCAACATTTTTTTTTTTATTCCTATTCTTGTATGAATTTTTTTATTCTTTTTATTGTCAAATTTGTATGATTTAATGCATTTGTACGTATTGGAGGTAACCTCTAAAAAAGCAAATCTAGTTACACAGTGCCTCGCAATTATTGTGATAAAAAAATAAAATGTGTTTATCTGAGGGAAATGCTAGTTTTCCCCTTATTTAATGGTACAAATGGCACATTAGACATGGGAAAGGATTGTGACCGCAAACGTAATGTACTGTGTTTTCTAACCTGTTAGCAAACTCGTACTGGACTTACCCACAATACTGATGATAAGAGCCATCATATGCAGCAGAGCGTGGAGAATTTTCACAGAGCGTTTGGTCTCGTTTCTAAAGACACGATAAACCAGAACAGCTGCGGTAGAGAAAGAACAAGAACTAATCAAGTGGCAAAATGATCAAATCATAAAAGTAACAGAAGAAATATACCAGTCTTAAAGGCATAGGACCAAATCAAGCTTGCATCAGATGCTGTAACCTGATGAATGTATTTCCATGTGTTTTTTTGTCCCTTCTACAAGCAGACAGATCCCCTCTGGGCTGTTTTTACTGGGGGACAGCTAAAGCTCTAATAGGCCAATGACATTTCAGGTATAATGTCCTAATTGAATTGCCATGACAAGGGCTTTGAACCAGACGAGCACTGCTAAAGATATTAGCTCAATTAGTATCTGTCTCTGTTGAGTGTTGGAAGTGACCAGATGAAGAAGAATGAAATGACTGTGATTAGGCTTTAATAATATCTTTCTTACTAGTTTTTGATTGTCCTGTAACCTTGCCTACAGCAGCTACTGATTAATAGACAAAAGCACACAGCTTGATGTCTGTTTGAAGACCAACCATGAAATATCTCAGCCCACACTAATTCATATATATCCACAAAATCAGGGAGCAAATCGGATATTAGCTCTAACAGCATTAGATGGCCCTTCCTGTTCAGTATTGTGTGTGTTTTATTGAAAGCAGAGAGTCGCATACACACACCCTAAAGACTGAGAGACAAAAGACACACAGATGTCTTATTAATTAGACTATTACATTGAAGCTCTTGGTCTATTACCAGCTATTCTATGTAACTGATGTGTTTTGTAATGAAACATTACCATGCCATTATATTAATTGAATTATATATACTGTATAAAAAAATTAAAATACTGAGAAAATCACTTTTAAAGTTCTTAGCAATGCATATTATTTATCAAAAATTAGGTTTATATAAATATTTACGGTAATGCATTTTAAAAAATATACGCATATAATATATGCATAACGCAATGGCATAAATATTAAATACTTCTTATATTGAAACACAATTTAAACCCAATACTTTAGATTTAAATACAGTTTGAGTGAAATAATAAATGGGTTAATCATCAAATAATGGCAACATTTGTTCATGTTACCACCTCGGCAGAGGAAAGCTAGGTTAATCACTAATTTCAAGGTATTAAACCACGATTAAATGGAAAAAAAAGATTAGCTTTCTGGGCTGGAGAAGTTACAACTATTCAAGGCTGTAAATCCTAATCAGTAATCTTGGATATTTCCTGAAGGATAAAAATACATATTATATCTTTACACTTAATTCTTACCATCTCCATAGAGGAAGACCATGCCGAGGACCATACAGAGAGGGTGGACGTTAAACTCTTGAACTGAGCCGTCCCAGGCGTAGCCTCCGCGGTAATGTCCCATCCATACGCCTGTGATCACCACACATGCCACCCCCAGCACCTGAGAGCCCGCCACGTACCACGGCAGCGTCTGCAAGCCGCCCATGTTCACCGGGATACCCTCCATCACCTGCCGCACAAGAAAAAGAAAACTGGAAAACACTTCAGGAATGTGCAAAACTCCTCCTCTTATGCTAATGAAATATTTAATGAATTAGAGTAGATTTGCTTTCTTTAAGTAAAATAGAATTTAAACCAAAACAAAGTAGTTCTTACCTTTCGTTCTATATTATGTGCAATATTATTTAACATACAATGTGATTTTAATATTGGCAGTAAGAAGCTGCATGAATGTACAATGGGTCTTAACGTTGTGGTTTGGATAGTCACGTGATGCCTTATAAAACCCTTAGTAAACACATCATCCAGATAAAGACCTTCAGTCTCGTGTGTTTAAGCATCATGTGGTTTTTGCCAGCCTTACCAAGCACAACATCAGCCGCTTTAAAAAACAATCTGTTAAATGACTGCATGATGATTAACACGCTGAAACTCACACTTAGCTGGCACAAAAACATCATGTTTAGAGCTCTAGAACCACTAACCTCGTGATAATAACAGGCTAAAAGGTGAAACCTGTACAAGAATGGGAAACTCTTCTAGACGTCATGCAAACCATAATCTGCAGATGATGCCATTTTAAACTGAATTTGCCACTAAATTATGGTGCAGCAGCAGCAGCATCACGCTGTCGATAGGGAAAAGTGTCACTCACCTGCGCCACGTCTCCAGACAGCCAGAGGAAAGGGCGTGTTTTTATGATTCAGTATTTTGGGCAACAATCACGAGATCCTTATTGCTTGAGGGGTTTTGTAACCTACTTTCAAAAAAGCATCTGATGTTCTGTCTGTACAGTTTACTCGAAACCTCTGCCGATGAAGACTCGCGACTTTACGCGTCTGCCTGCTATTTCATATTACTTGTTTGGTAGCGCACGACTTGACGCGCTTGGAAGTTGACTGGCAGATTCTGACCACGCCCCCGCGCTGTCACTATTGGCTGTTGCTCGTGAAAGGGGAGGGGTTTTCATGAAGAGGACGATGTCTGGAACGCACTTCGGTTGCCTTGGAAACCACATCTTTAAGCGATTGCTGATGATTTGATCATCTTGTCTAAATCATGGGCTAGACAGACGTTTTAGTACTTCTAATGATTCTTCAAATCCAATAACTCTTAATGCATATAACTTTATTTAAGCACTGTTCGGAAGCTTGGGGTCGGTAACTTAAGATTTTTAATATTTTTTATTGTAAAGAAGTTACGCATGCTCCCCGTGGCATCATTCACGGTATCTGATGGAAC
>JAUCMT010000068.1:17953492-17970992 GCA_032357475.1 Enteromius thamalakanensis
TATTAATAAATATATTTTTAATACATTTGAATAATAAAAATAAACTAAAAATGTATTTTGATCAAACTTGCCTGGGTAGGCCAGGGAGTAATGTGGGCGGGCCAGTGCCGCCCTGGCCCATTACTGGCTACGCGCCTGCTCCTGACATCAGAGTGACTGAAGACGCGGAAGATTAACGTTACATTTGGTTTGTAAGGGAAACGCGCCCTTGATCAAACGAAATGTGTTTATGTTTGCGCGATTCATTCATGATCCAGCCTCACCCACAGAAGCAGTGAGTGTAATTTCATTTAAAGAATCTTTTTAAATAACCTATCCTCTGAGAGTGCCTCAGAAAAGAGGGGCGGGGTCAGCGGAGCTTGGGAAGATTTAAAGGGGAAGTATAACAGAGTGATTTCTAAAGAGCTGTTTTTAACACCATCTTTGAGAAATTTTAAAGCAATCTATATTAGAAACTTTCCATTAAGATCCTAAAAGAACTATATTAGTTTGTTTAAAATTGCCTTTGTATGACCCCTTTAAGGGACTTGCTGGTAAGCTCTCTGCTTATTATTACAGGAATTCTGATTATAGATGCATATTCCACTATTTTTTCCAGTGTACTCTGCCCAGCCGTTCACAGAAACAGCCATTATTTCAATTAGGCCTAATTCTTCCATGACAGTCTATTACAATATAATCTATTTTAAACATACCCGTCCTAAAGTCAATATGCTAGTGGTCTGGCTAGTTTTGACTACTGCCAGCTGGTTCAAGCATAAGACATTTGAAGAACAAAACAGTGTTGTTAATTGCTACTGTTTGGAGACTTCATGACAGATATGTATTAGTCCTCAGAGACTCTTGGTTGTGCAGAACACTGTCAGTGATGTTTACTTCCTCTGAAGACACAGAAACACCTCGCATGCTTAATCACCCCATCAATAAATCGCTATCACACATATGGAGACACTCACCGCACTATTGAGCATCTGTCCATACAACCTCCGTTGCTGACATATCGCAGTTCAGTTGCTATTCATAGGTTTTCAACCTGCCATTTTGCTTTGTGATAAAAAAACAACATATATTCTGGAAAGTGCTCAGCAGCAGGCAACGGATTATATCTGACTCAATAACCCACAACAGCAAGGAAATTCACTCCAGCTCTGTAATAAACCCTAAAAAACAGGGTTGTCGATTAAAATAACAGGGCCCATGACAAAATCTACATGCCAACAAGCAGGCTATTACAGAGAACACTAGTGGGCACCTACATCCCCTGCTCAAGAATTCATTACAAGCTCATGCAACTGAATGTTGACAAGCATCCCACCCTTTTATCTGTCAACAAGTGCCATTTCCTTCCTATTTTTCCAGTCACACAATGATTTTTATTAAAAACAAGCAGAATAAAACAAATAAGCAGTTTTATGTGACTGTGGTATGTTTCAGTAAACAATTGACGTATATACTTTTTGGTTTTATTTCACAAAAAGGTTCATTTTGTTAATATTAGTGAGTATAACAGTAAACATTGACAGTGAACAATCATTTATTAAATGTAGATTCATTTATGCATATTTATGTACTGAAACAATTTAACAAGTTGCACAAATTAACATTTGTTAATGCATTATGAACGAACATGAATTAATGCATAAGCAGTTGTATTTATGAATTAATCTAGATTGTAAATGTTCACTGTTAGTTTATTATACCCAATACATTCCCTAATATGAACCTTATTGTAAAGCATTTCTAAATGTTTTAATAGAAAAAAAAATCTGAAAAATCACTAAAAGTTAACCAGCCAGTTTTATTGTTCTTGTTCTGGGGAGATTGCATCTTTTCAGACTGCAGCAAAAGCCATCGGGTCTCCTGCAGTGTCATCATCTCAACTCTTGAGCCAGCTCAGTAACAGCAGCCGGTGTGGGAATCGAATTATGGCGCATTTCAAACAGTCTAACCAAAAGCGTAACAGACCCTGATCCGATGGGCCTGGAGTCACAGTCTAACAGAATCAGGTGTGAGGTACACTCAATTGTCCTTGGATGCTCCCTTCAGGCTGGATTTGAGTTTCTTCTTCTCTTTCTGTCCCATTGCACGGTATGTCTTCTTTCTCTCTTCTTTCAGCCTCTTCTGCCTTTCTGAATCCTGTTTCTCTTTCTGCTTCAGGAATTCTTTGTGCTTGGCGTGCTGTTCTGCTTTCGCCTTCTTGCTCTTGTATGCGTAGACTGAGCCCAGAGCATCAAGCAACGCTGCCACCTGGTGGAAAAAGTGGAGAGGTCAAATTTATAAAGCTGACACATGAGCCCTGGAGGTTAAAACTAGACAACATACAGCAGCCTCCAAAAAGCACACTTGAACTTGGACACTTAAAAATAATAACCTAAAAAAAAATTACGTGACTAAATTAAAAAAATAAAATACTACAGTTTAGTGCCAACGTCTTCAAGATGCTTTAAAAAACCTACCTTCAAAGCTACCGGAAAAAATATGAACAAGTGCACCTAGAGCAAAAGCTGCTATAAACACACAAAGGACAGTCACACCAAATTTTATTTAACTGAAGTTAATTGATAAATATAATCTGTTTTTGAAAGCATATTTATACAACTGTCTAAAACTGTACTACAGCTTTGCAAGTAGGTTTTGTGGGGACGCTGCTACATTTCCTCTGGATTGAGTCGGTCTCAGTTTGTTCTGTTACTTCATGTCATTCCAGACAGACTAGATGATGATCAGATCAGATCTCTGTGTGGAGCAAAATATCCCTGGACTATTACAAAGAATGGAAAAATGAATGTTTGGAAACATAAACTGATATTTTCTACTGACACACTACAGCTAAAGACAGAATTACAAAAAAAAATATTTTTCTGTTCTACATAACCAGCATTGTTGATGTCATGTATGGAATTATTACTACTTTTTATTCGGAGGGTGAACTATTTATTTGATGGTTAATATGCAATGATCCTCACACAGAATATCCAACAGAGAGTGAGAATGATGAAAGAATAGAAGATTTATAGGCTCCTAACCTTCCGGTCCTCTGAGTGCCTTGTCCATGTAATTACTGTTTTGTAACTGAATAAAACCGTTTAGTTGTAAGAATTAATACCCCAAACTCTAAAGGAGTGATTGAAAAAAAAAAGTCTTTCTGATTAAATGACGATTATGATTAAAAACTCTTTTATTATTTTCTCGTGTCAATGCCTAGCACATCTACGAACAAGGAGTCAGAGAAGAAATTGATTAAAAATGTAACCCCCCTGTGTCATCTTTTCAGACAGTAGGATTTCAAAGAGGATTGGTAAAGAAATTGGCCAGCAAGCCGTCTTGGTATTTGCCAGGGACATGGATTAAAGAAATATGATATTTCGCAGCCAACACTCTGGAGGCTTCCTTGGTGGATTAACTATAGACTAATAGTGGATATTAAAACTGTCTTTTTGTAATGGCAGTAAGAAAAGCTCACTGGAGTTATAAAACCATGACATGTGTAAAACAGAGATGGACAAATCTGACGACACGCACCTTCTTCTCGTGGGGCTCTCGTACAACAGCCGGTCTCTGCAGGTCTCGCGGGGTTTTGCCTTTGGCCTGCATCTGTTTGGGTTTGCTCTTGAAGGGGAGGGCCTTTTGCAGCTCTTTGGGAATGTGGAGGGTGTTGAAGTGTCGGACTTGCCTTACAACCGGCTGAAAGGATTCAAAGACAGAGGACAAGAGTGAATAATAATAATAAGTCACTGGTAACTCAGCTTTTTTGTAAGAGAGCTTACCTTGTACAGCGAGTCCTGGTTGGGTTTGTTGCGGATACCCAGGTCGTACTTAAGCTGTCCGACGGTCCTCATGCCTGCCCATGTGTCTTTCTGTCCAACCGGCATCAGCAGAGATGTCACTGGATTATACAGCTGAGGAACCGAGACTGGATACCAGGAGCGCAGGAACGCAATATCTACACACACACACAAAATTTTGAGCTGCAATATTTGTTAAAAATATGGTCTTTGGGATTTGAATTGCAAATAGGATAAAATTTTAACATCTAAAACTGGTGGGGCAATAAGTTACAAATCAAAATCCGTACTGGTTGTATGTGTTTTTTTGTATATGTAATAATGTTTTGCTTGTGCTTGGATTAAAATAACCATAGTGCAATACAGAAAGCAGAGTGATACACCTAGTTTGAAACGCATGTCACATTTTGATTAAATTACAGCCTTTCGCAGTTTAACAACGCACAAGGCCATAACATGATTCCCATTTATTATTCAGATTAATTTTGCAGCCCTAATAAAAACAATCATCATCTAACAAAAGATGCAGTAGACCTAATAAGCCTCGAATACGCAAACCGCCTTCACTGCAGGATTTTTCTCATGCCCATCTCTCCAGAGAGGAGCATAATAATCAGCAATAATACCCCTCCATTTTAACAAGGTGGTTGTTTATATACAACAGAGATTCTTGGGAGTCATTACATTTGCAGACTTTTCTGATAAATAAAGCACATTGAACTCCCTGAGTGCAGCTCATTATATAAAAATTCAAATAAATACATACTGCAACAACAAAAAATATGTATAAATAGAAAAACAAGTCTGACTCACCACTCATCAGTAGTCTGTCCTCAAACGTTGCTCTAAAGGCGCCTGGTGGGGTGCGCAAGGCTTTCTTTATCTGCCCTTTAATGCCACTGACTGTGCGGATGGACGCTCCCTCAAACTTCGCAACCTCCAAGACGGTGTTAAACATTCCCTTAGAGTTGCAAAAAAAGAGTGAGAGAAAGTTATAAGCAAAGATGAGAGGGTCCAATTATTCAGAGAGAGCATGAGGTGTACATTTCTATAGTTCCCTAGTGTGCTGTGCCGCTACGCTGTGGAGAAACTCCTGACTCTGCAGGACTCCCTACCTGGATAAAGCAGGTGTTCTTAAAGATTTTATAAGGGTATCCAATCAGTTTGAGCTTCTTCACAATTGTAACTGATTTGTCCAGGTCCAGAACCACTCCTGTGGCAGCGATGCGGAAATTGGCCTAAGGGGAAATAAGATAGGATGAGTCCGAGAAAAAAGGGAAGCCTTTCATCAGGCTGTGGTTGTCGGAGTGGGGACTCGGACTAAAGCTGTGACCCAGGCTGCTCCTGCGCTCTCATCATATGCTGGTGTCTTACCTTAACACCTCCGACCGTCTGCACAGCCAGGAAGCCTGTACCCTGGGGTGTTATAGGCCCTGTACAAGAGCAGAAAGAAAGAGTGGGGTGTGCATTACATGACAAGAAGGAGAAGCGAGTAACAGAGTAGTGCTTTACAACTAATAAACGGACAGTCAGCAAGATAGTACCAAACTGCTCTTAAATAATACAGCATTAGAGGTGCCCTAGACAAAAAAAATTAAATTAAAATTAAATTAAAATAATTAAAATGGATTTTATTTTTTTTTATTAAAATGAAAATGAAATTATAGCATGGTATTGAACCTAATATAAAAACTATTATTATTATTACAGATAACACCAATATCAATATGCTCACAAGTAGGGCTGGGCGATATATATCGTATGATATATTATGCGCATCTCATCAGTAAAGCAGGTTCTTTGATTAGCGCAAAATCTCCGTCAGCTGTTTTTAAATGCAGCGCTAGTTAATGAACAGGGCCCGGTTTCTCGAAAGCTTCTTATCGCTAAGTAGTTCTTAAGCTGTACCTTAACCTCTCTCTTAACATTATGGCGCATTTCCCGAAACGTTGGTCTAGACCAACCTTATCTCATTCTTAGCGTAGTTTCAGCTCAAGACGCTAGTCACCAGAGCTGTTGATCACTGACAAGTTACGCGTTAGTTTCGCGGGTGATTCAATGGCGCAGCTTCTCAGTGATCTACGGCTCTGTTCATAAACTGGCGCTGCATTTAAAAGCAGCTGACGAAGATTTAGCGCTAATCAAAGAACTGGCTTTACTGATGAGATGCGCATAATATATCGCCCAGCCCTACACGTTGTAAGTTAATGCTGCCAGGTCAGGGTCAATTATGTAACACTTGCACTAGTTGAACACCACCAGTAAATACTTTTGATGGCACTTTATTGTGGTCCGTCTGAATTTGGAGGATCTCAAGTAGTCATTTTTTTTCTATAATGCATTTAGAAGATTATTGAATTGGTAGATGGTTTAGAAAAACTATTAAAGTAGTTTAAAGAGCTGTGTTTGCTCTAGGATGTGAGAGGGGTCGACTAATAGTGAAAATGACAGTGCTCAAGGATACAAGCACAATCTGCCTTAGTCACGTTTACTAGTGAGTTGACGCCATTAGTTATTTCCTGGAAACTACACCCTCTTCACTGCTTATAGATCTGTTGGAAGACCACCATCTGTTGTTGACCAAAAAAAAAAAGTGTTCCTTAAAAATCTGGTTTTAGTATTGGCAAAGAAGCAGATCCAGGGATTACATTGATGGGCTTGTTTAGATTTGGAAAATTATGAAACTGTTATATCTTCAGGATTGATTTGTTATGCAAATCAGTTGAATTTCATATTTGACTTTTGGACTGTGCTTCTTTATATTAGATGTAAACCTAAGGTGTGGATATTCCAGGTTCACTCAAAAGGGAAAATTTGCTGAAGTCTCGCTCGCCCTCAGGCCATCCAAGATGTAGATGAGTTTGCCTTTCATCTGAACAGATTTGGAAAAATGTAGCAAGACATGAGCTGTTTCTGTCTAATCCCATCCAGATTAAGTTGAATCTATACTATCAAGTGACGCTTTCAATTTCTTCTCTCCTCAAAGACTACAGCTGTGTCTTGAATACAGTGGAAAAATCAGAGGTTGTTTATACTCCTGAACACATGTAGGAGGAATTCAGCTTTACATCACTTGCTCAGCAGTGACTCCTCTGCAGTGAATGGGTGCCGTCAGAATGAGAGTACAAACAGCTGTTAAAAAAGTAATCAATTAATGCTGTGTTTATAATAAATAAATTCAATAAGTTGTTTTTTACTTTAATCTGATGCTTTTAGGCTAAAGTACAATCCCTTTATCCATTATAACGCTTCATCCAAAACAGTCCGTGGGTTTTTGATGCAAGAGAGGTGTAGCGACAAGGGATTGACGTTTTCACCGGAGTAAGCGTTGTTTTTGGATTGTGGACTCGTGTTTTAGACATAATCAATAGTTTTTAGAAAACGCACCAATTTTTACTTCACATTGATATGGAGTCTTGTGGATTACTGTGATGTTTTAATCATGTTTCAATCAGTCTCTCATTCTGACGGCACCCATTCACTGCAGAGGATCCATTGCAGAGCAAGTGATGTAATGCTGAATTCCTCAGAATTTCTTCAGATGTATAAACAACCTCATCTAAATCTTACATGGTCTGAGGATGAATACATTTTAAGCAAATGGTAGAGGAGAAATAGAGAACAGACAGCGGTCCTTGTATTGTCCTAATCACATCACGTTTGCTTTGATAGTACAGATTCAAGCTAATGTGAACGGGATTAGATAGAACAAGAAAATTCACCTACTCAAAGCTCTGAATTTGTCCCGGCCAACTAATATGATTAGGCAGCTGAAATGTTTGCACTAGACGACCGCAGTTGCATTAAGTACTTGCATAACTGATATTTTGGAAGTCTGATTGAGTTGCATTTGCTCTTATCTTACAGTATGCAAGATATTTTGTCTATTTTTGTCTGTTTGTTCTGTGGTTTGTTATGATTGGCTCAACCTGGCCTGACAGGCGTTTGGACTTTGATCCTCTCTTCCAGAGAAGCGGAGTTAGTAAATGTAAGGTAATTGTACTTTATAGGTTCATAGAGACTCATGAGTGCTCTTTTTTGCCAAATGGGTTTTTAAAGGTTAATATTTTGCACTGGTCATCATTAGTTTTTTCAGTTGTGCGTGTGCATATATGTAGTAAAAACTTGTTCCACATCTTTGGTTGTCTTGTTCCTCACCTACACGTCCACGTTCACACCCTCATCTTTACGACGTCGTTTGTCAGAATGGAATGCAGAATGCTGGTCTGTTTTGCGTTCTATACGAAGGGCACGGTGAGTCCTGGTAATTAATAGTCTCTGGGTGTAGAATGACGGAGAAAAGATCTGAAGCTCTGCACCACCCACAGCCACACCAGCTCCTTCAGCCACTTAACAATACGACACTAACCCCTCTGGGCCTGGAGGTGAGTGTGGAATGTAGGAGTGTGGAAATCTGAAAATATTTTGATTCGTCGCAAACAGATGTTGCTGTGGTTACGCCACACGGATGACCTGTCCCCTTGTTCACGATCCTGGCCGCTCCGAGGCGTCCAGCAACTCGCTGTCAGGATTTCACCAGGCTGTTGAGTGTTTAAACTTTTATGGTCCGGGCTAAATTTCAAGCCAGATTGAGTGTTGGGAAATCCACTCTGTCACAGTTTGTGCAGATGATTGGTGATTTTTGCAATCGCTCTGGACATTACAGGCTCAAAAATCTGTGTGGCAAGTAATCAATGTGTAATCTTGTGACTGAGTAATCAAGGTGTGTTTCAGATGTGTGAGTTCTAGTTCCTGGAGGAGTGTGTGTAATGAGCTTGTGAGCGTGGTATGGATCAAACAGACAGGGATGGAGTCGAGTCTCCTGCAAGAAAAACTCAGTGTATTGAAAAACAAGACAAGAACAGTCATTGTGCTTTGGGTTTATGGGAGGTTCAGTTCAGCTTATATTTAATATGCACTGTATTTCTTTTTTTAGGATGTTGTTTGATTTTTATAATATATTTAACTTCAAATATCCATTCCAAAAATCTTTAAGAAACTGTGTCATGGTTTCCACAAAAAATATGCAGCACAAATGTTTTCAACATTTATAAACTGTAGCTATAAAAAATGAGTACTTCACAGTATTTATGGTATACAAATAAACGCATCTTTGGTGAGAGTAAGAGACTTTGCTTTTTGTATCCAGTTTCTGTAGTTTGCATAGACTTTCTCCCTCTGTTAATATTGTATAGTTTTAAGTATATGTATAAAAGTTATTAAAGTGCCCCAATTATGCCCCCCTTTTCAAATACGATCTTTCATGCAGTGTGTCATGTAGCTGTATGTGAAGATAAACTATCTGCTAAGTTGTGACGCTAACAGTGAACGATAAATGAATAGTTTTTGCCTATCAAGAAAAAAAGAGTCGGCTCACATTCGCCTAAACGAGTCGTCAGCAATTTGAATCTTCTTCTGTTACGGCCACACGTCACAAAGTAATATATTTGCATAATGTCCGTCCACGTTCAACGTTGTGAACAGCTTGCCACTAACAAACAGTACAATTTCCACGTGGATTACATCATGCCAAGACGACCCTGTACACTGGGCTGTTATTTAGTTATGGCAATGGGCGTTTCGTTTTCCGGAAAAAAAATTTAGACGATCTGCTTTTTATGGAATATTGTAGTATCGTGCTATTTTATCATCTCATATATATCATTATATATTTTATCAATGATAACTCGGTGCTGGAATTGCACTCACCGGACACTACACTTATTCACAATCACAAAAGTACATTATTCGCTATAAAGTCTTGCCGATTAAACATTTGATATGTGTGCTGTCCGGATGCGCTTTTCTAGTGCGTACACCTGGAGAGCGCACACTTAAGCCTGTGAAAGTAAACAATCAAGAGAAAAACGTGCCAGTGATGCGTGCAGCTCTTAAAGAGACAGAACTAAAAATGCGCCGCTTGTCATTAAAGGGATAGTTCACTCAAAAATTATACTTGTGTCATTTTTTTTACTTACTTGCATGTTGTCCCAAACCTGTGTTAATTTCTGTCTCGTGCTAAACACAAAATAAGATATTTCGAGTAACCAAGTGGTAGCTGGTCCTCTCGAGGTGAGAGTGAGTAAATTATGTATATAGTGTTAATTCAATACTGCTGAATACACCTACTCTTCCTGCACTGTTTGTTTTAGTCATATTATGTTTATTTGTAATGTGTATCTATTCAAATAACAAAGACTGAGGGGTTAGTACAGACTGATTCTTTGAACTGCTTCACACGAGTCGTTTACAAATCATTTAGAAATGGGGTCAAATTAAATCAATTTTTGGAGAAAGCTAAAGTGTTTTTTGACCTCGCATACATGTAAACCTGTTAAAAGACTCATAAAACAATATTAGCCACCTTTAAAATGGCATAATAGGGGCACTTTGAGGTCTTAAAGATAGTATGCTTTTATCAACACATTTCTTAGGGGTGCATTTATATAAGATCTGTTCTCCCATTTAAAAAAAAACAACAACAACTAGAACAACAGAAGAGTCAGGGTCACTGTTAATTAAAAAAACACTCTCAAGACCTTCCTCTGAATAAGTTTGGTTGTAGATTAAAATGTGAGGATTGCTGATACAGTACCAGCATTAAATTAGAATTAACTAGTGAGGTGTTCATTGTAATTCGTTGCTTTAGATGCATTGTGGCTTGGAGATGGGACGGTTATTCCAAAAATAATTATTTTGTTAATTACTCACATTCTTCCATCTTCATAACAAAAATGATGATATTTTTTTATGAAATCTAATGGAAACTGACCCAGAAGAGAGCCAGAAATCATTGAATGAAGTCATTCCTTTTTTTTTGTGCGCACACAATATTCTTGTAGCTTCATAAAGCCTTCACAAAAGGGTCTTGTCAGTTGTGTTGCTGTGCATGCTGGGTTCTAAAAGTCTTGGACTTCATCTAAAATATCTAAATTTGTGTTTCAAAGATGAATGAAGGTCTTACGTATTTGTACCAACATGAAGGTGAATAACTAATGACAAATTATTTTTCATTTTTGTGCGAACCATTCCTTTAACACACACGCACACTGTTCAGCCTCCCTCCAGACCTGTGTATGCAGTCATATCTTTTGAATGTATTTGTCTGTAAGCGGTCCTGTTGGTTTCTCTGACGTCTGATTTGAACTTCGGTAATTCTTAGTAATGCTCTGGATTGTGTGGTGTTGCTCAACAGAGCTCTGTGCAAGTCTGAATATCATTCTTTGTCAGAATGTAGTGAAGTATTGAGGGAGGGAATAGCGGTCTTTTGGCAAACTGTGTCACGCAGCTTATTTTAGACATGTCTGTTATATGCTGGTCTATATTTCAGCAGGTTATTGAAAAGAACAGACAGAATTTCCCAACAGACATCTGGCAGGTTTTCTGGGTTTATGTTTGTTATGCTTAAATTTGCTGTGAGCAGGATACAGTATACCACAAGCATTATTGCCAATTTTTGGGGGCATAAAGTCAGGATCATTTAGTAAAAATCCACTTCCCTCTCCACAAGGGGCATTTGAGTGGTGATTTTTGTGATTGCTCTGGACATTACAGGATCAAAAACAACTGAGTCAAGTGTCATGTAAGCGGTGAGTAATAGTGACTACATCAAAGGTGTGTTTCAGATGTGTTTCAGAGCGTTCGCTTGAAATAGCAGTAAGTAGGCTATACCATGACCCTTAATGGCACAACAGTGGTAACTACATTATAATACAATACATTGCAGTGAATCACAGCAGCACTACTGGATCCTGAGTGAAGAGAAAATAGAGAAAAATTATATTAGCTATTTTATATTATAAATATTTATGTGGGTGTATTAAAATATACTGAATTATGAATTTCTAAATGTATTTTTATAATTTAATTTTTAAAAATGACAGAATTTGACAGTACTGTATGCCATTTATTTATTATTACTAAAGTAAAGCGATCATGGGTACTCTTAATGATGTAAAAGAAAAAGATACTGAAGAGTCAGAAATGTTCATATGTGGTGTTGGTTTTTTGTTTTGTTTTGGGTTTTTTTTTCTGTATTTGTCATCCTTTCCTATCAAAAGGCTTGCTACGGATGCAAAATCACTGAATCTTTTTTTTATGATGGACAGAAGTTTTGCAGAGTGTAAAGTGATTGACACAACGTGCGGGGCGTATTTATTTTTCAACGTGCAAAAATTTCAGACAAAAATGTTTGGAATGTTTGTGTGCTGTGACCTTTAAGGCAGCTTAAGAAAATTCAAAATATAGGTAAAACACCTGTTAAAAAGCATAATATTAACGCCAGACATTGGGCCATATTTTTATATTTAGTATACTTTCCCATTAAAAATAAAAAGTGGTTATGGAAAAAAGTGTATGCTAAATGACAATGTAAAGATTAGTGCTGCACGATTAATCATATCGCAATAGCGATGCAGCCTGTGCGACTATATTACAGGAAATGTTGCGATTATATAAAAAAAAAAAAAAAACTAATGCATTTGTGGATGTAACTAGACATTTATTCTTGCGTTCACACCAGATGCGGATAAAGCGTTAAGCGTGAGTGATTTACACTGCACGCATAAGCGGCGCGTATGCAGAGCAAGAGCAGTGCGCGCGATTGATTTCATATGGGCAGCGTTTGTCGTGCGCAGCTTGTAGCGCTAATCAAAGAACCGGCTTTACTGACGAGATGCGCATAATAAATCGTTCGATATATATCGCTCAGCCCTACCGAGCACTGTGTGCCATGTGCTTTGATTTGTCATTTCTCTGCATCTGCTATGCGCTGCCTCTCCGTGCCGTGTGAAAACTTTTGTCCGTTACCATGGGCGCCGAAACAAATACCTCCTGCTTACGCCCTGCTGACGCTTGCAGTGTGAAACCTGCATAAATTCGTAAAATATTGCACTGTATACTATATCTCAGTTGGGAAATACAGATTTCACCATTATTAGTAATCTTTGTGAGCATTTTCCTTCATAACACGGGAGTTGAGTCAAACCACTTATATATCGTATCGGAATCACAAATCGCTATTTTGACCTTAAGAATCGCAATGTGACATTTTTCCCAAATCATGCAGCCCTAGTAAAGATAATATTCATATTTTTCAGATAATGTTTACACATTTACATATGAACTGTATGTTATGGGGCTTAATACGTGCAATAGCAATAAATTTTTTTATTTTTTCATGCAAAGACAATTTGTCTTTGCGGATGATCCGTGCAGGATCCTGCAGCACAGCAGGCATAGACTCAAGAGGTCTGATGGAGGACACCAGCACTCTCTTGGGCGGCTGCCATACCTGACATGCTCCATGCTGCATGCTAATGACCAATTTTTCGGCTTTCGGTTTGACCGCTCTGCAGTGGCGAGGACTCTGTAACCTTACCTGACTATGTGCGCTTGCTGCTAATGGTGTAAATACTATAGATCTTATATGTTGTAGCATGTTAATAACATGTTGGCTTCATGGCGACTCATCGCTGATTAACTGTATTTGTTTCAATGAGTGTTTACTCTGGCTTTGAATCTGAAGGGCCTCCTTTAAAATCAAGTCCAACAAACCTCTTGATCTCATCTCGGGGAATGACGCAAGGGCTTTCGTCTCTGCCGCCTCCTAGGCGAGCTCTTCATGGGTCACCAGGCAGTGTTTACCTGACTGTCGTGGAGCAGCTCACCCTTCACCCTGCAATCGATTGGCCCACTTATTCCGGGGGGGTGGGAGAGCATGCTAAATCTGTTGTACTATTTTAATCTTCACCAGGGGGTCGGCAATGTCATCTGGATAATGCATCCGCAGCGCTCCAGACAGCAGTCAGAAGTGGGTAAAGGTTTTAAATACGGCAATTATTTCTGTGACCGCTTTCTACCGCAGCTCCTTATGGTTTTTGTGTTTCTTAAGAAATGGACCATAGTTGGGGTAGACGTTTATTATGAACCGCAAGAACATGAGACTGTAATAGGTAGCCTTGATGCAGTCAATTTAGTAGGTTGTGTGATTTCAAAGGTAAACTTCAAATTTTTTTTCAAAATTTTTTTCACTTTTAGCATAGCTTAGCATAGATCATTGAATCTGATTAGACCAGAAGCATTTCGATTCAAAATGTTTAAAGAGATATTTTCTATTTAAAACTTGACTCTTCTAGTTACATCTTGTACTAAGATCAGTGAAAAATGGAAAGTGGTGGTTTTCTAGGCCGATATGACTAGAAGCTATACTCTCATTGTGGTGTAATAATCAAGGAACTGTGCTGCCATAACATAGGCACAGCAGGCGTAATGATATCGCGGAGCACCTGAAAGTAGTCCCCAGCATTTTCAGGCACTGCTTAATATCATTGCGCCCATGTTACAGCAGCAAAGTTTCTTGATTATGATGCTTCTGGTCTAATTTGATTCAATTATCTATGCTAAGCTATGCTATACGTGCTGGACTTGGAGAAGAGTTGAACAGATTCCAGAATGGTAAAACTGGGGGAGTTGGAGAACGAGCATATTTTTAAAAAAAAGTGAATTGTTTCTTTAAATTTGAAGTGTTCATGTTTGGAACCCATATTAAGATATTTTTGATGATTTTTGATCACCCTGCATACTTGCAACAATGCAACGACCACATTTAAGACCCTATAATGTAGTAAAGACATCATCAGAATAGTCTATCAATGGCATCAATAGTTCAACAGTAATTTTCTGAATGTGTAAAGCAGAAATGACTTTATTCAACAATTTCTTGTATTACGACGCACGTGGGGTGCTGCTGATGCAAGAGCCAGCATTCTAATGTTTGAGGTAACATAGGCCCAGTTTCACAAACGTGGCTTAGCTTAAGCCCAGGACTAGGCCTTAGTAAAATTAAGATATTTAAGCAACATGCCTTAGAAGAAAACATTACGGGTGTGCATCCTGACAGAGAACAATGACACTGACATATTTTAAGATATGTCAGAGCAAGATATTTTCCATTGAGACTACTCAAAGATACATCATGAGGTATGAGTTATTGGTTTAAATCAGTTTGAAACGTTTAGGTACTGAAAAACAAAATCGAAGAGAATTTATTTAATGTGTGAAATAAAAAACATTGTAACCAAAATCTAAAGAAATAAACGGCGCTTTTTGCCCCGTGTGCGCTGATGCTTTAATCCGTCGACATTTCCAAACGCTTTTCTACAGTTGCTTAATAAAAGCGGGCTTTCCAGACTAAAAAGTGCATGTGTCATTAGTATGAGAAAAAAATTTGGTTACAGCTCTGTTGGACGCGGCCCAATCCGTGCTCTATTACCTATAATGACAGCGGAAATAAAACAATAGATAGAACTGCGACTGAATGCAAGTATTGTGCAACACGCATCCAATTCAGTTTATTAATGATTACATGATATAACGTTTTTAATACTGTATCCTAAATTCTGGATAATTAAGCTATATATCATATGCTGAAGTACATTTCTGGAGTGTTAGAAAAAATAACAAGAATAGTACAGAACCGAAAACCGTGATACAAACTGAACCGTGGCTTTTGTGAACCATGCCACCCCTAATTAATACTATGAGGTACAACACTGGACAAAAATACATGATGATTCCCCAAAAATGAGTCCCAGTATGAATAAAACACAGTATGAAATGAATTGTAGTCCAGTTTTCAGCTGTTTAATTGTAGAATATTGTTACTTTTGTTCTTTAGGCTGCTATTCTTATACTACATGTAAGCTACACGTGAATCCTAACAATTCTGAGGACGTTTCGTGCGTCTTGATGCCTTTTAGTATCTACTAAGTTTTTTTCTTGTCACGGTTTTGTGACACAGATGGAGAGAGTTTGTGGACCTGGTTGGTCTGGAAGCCTTCATTCAGAGAGATGCGCGAGGGTTTAACATCAATCATGGACGCTAGCGAGCGCTAATCAACACATCTCCACCCCCACGGTATTCACACCCTCGTTGAGTGACTGATGCCTTCTCATATTCTCCGCCTCAAAGAAAGAGCTAAGCACCTCGGGAAGGATGATTCTCTCAAGCGGGTGCATTCACGAGCGAGCCAGTGTTTAAACTCTCCTCAAATGTCCCATCCTTTTTAAGAGTATTAAACGCTGATCAGCGCTCTGGAGCCTGACCGCTTGCACGAGAGTGGAGAGAGAAGAGTGACAAAGATTTGGACAGGAGGAGCTTTCGGCTCTTCCATTAAATCACTACCAGAGCTTTATAGAGACCAGCTTCAGCCTGCTCTTTAGTCAATAAAGGGCTTTCCAGGAACTGTACCAGCATGTTAGCGCCCCACAAGGCCCTGGGACATGTCAGAGCTGGCCGTGGCCAAAGACAAGAGCAAGCCTTTCAGTATGATGTGAGAGACTATCTATACAGTGTAGGTCCATAGGTTCATCTGCAGACCATGTTTGTTTTTTTTAATACTTTCTAAGTATTCATTTCCCATACTAATTAGCAAAAGATATACAAATATATGGAGCTGTAATGTAATTGTGATATTTAATTGTAAAAAGCTCCCTGTTTTTATCCTTATCTTACTTGGAGTTAATCTTCAAATACACTAGTTTACAAAAAATTACAATACATACAATCATTTAACACTGTTTATCGCCATCTTTAGCAAATCTCAAAATGCATATCCAATTTTCATTTTAATGCTGTGATGCCAAAATGAAGTTGATTTTAGTTTCCAGGAATTAAAGTTAAACAAAATTACATTGAATTTGATCTATCTTTGAATATCCAGAATATCTTTGACTATTTATTATACTTTAATATTTAATGGAAAGTTACTTTGGCCCAAATATTGATTTAAAAACGTTTATTATTTACTATTTATTTTAATCCAATTTTCAATGTTCATTTCCAAATGTATTTGTTAAAAATACTAGTATTTAGTCGAGATGAATGCAGTATTAACCAATCTCTGTTCTAAATGAAAACGGTTCTTTATTTTTTGTGGTTCTATATTTAATAAATAACTCTCCATTTAAAGAAACATATTTGTTATTTTACCACTTCTTCATTTGCATCGTGTCCATTCCTTAGTTTGTAGAATAAAGCTCTTTCAAGATATGGCTCAAAAATCAAGCAGGTTGTGAAATTTCAGAAACACATCTTATGAACAGTCCTGTAGACCTTCATTTTGTTGAGCCACATTCTTTGCGACTCATAAATTGGGGATTTGCATTTTAAGATTAGCGATTTGAGATTAACAGTCAAAATAAGAAATCCAGCTACCATAAAGTCCTGGCCCAAGTTCAAATTACGTTAACATGTGCGTCAAAGCAAAACAGCAAGACTATTTCTGACATTTATCAGTTACTCATTACAGTTTGTTGGCGCTCAGCTGATAACACGTTGTCTTCGTAAAGACAATGATTAGTTTTAGTTGGAACTCCGTGCTCACCTGGAATACTGCTGACCGCTTAATGGCTTTTTAATCATTCTTTAATTATTAAGTATTCCACACCAAAGGAAGTGTTGTGGTTATACTGGGTCATTAGACACATGAAGAAAACCAGACTGCATTTGCATGATTTAACCAGCAGGTGAGGCTACGGTCTCAGTGCATCCAAGGCCCCTCAATGCAAAGCTGCCAGTTTTCCCTGCAATCTAATGCAGCTTCATTTTAAACAAACAAAAAAATGTAATGAAATCTTGTTATCTAAAGCAGAGTGTTAATCTAAAGTGTTGATTTGCATAAAAATGCGTTCGAGTTTGTTAAAATCCCCAAACA
>JAUCMT010000068.1:17973492-17981625 GCA_032357475.1 Enteromius thamalakanensis
GTATGAGGAGCCAAAATGAAGTGTTTGGAATTTGGTGCTATTATTGCAAGTTGCAATTGAGGTCCTGTCGTTGATTAACTGTAACTCGGGATGGTAAGATTCACTGATTCGCATTAGGGTTGTCTCAATCGTCTCATTGCGATTGTTTGATCGCATCCCGGTGTTTTCAGAAAAACACAAGGGGAAAAAAGACAAATGTATATAATCGACTAACCGTTTGATCGACTGACTAACTGTGCTTACACCCGCGCCACAACAGCTAAAGCCCATCTACACCGGACACGACAAAGTGACCACTGAAAAAATCATTTAAAACTTGTCAATATGTCATAAACAGAATGTAGCATTAGTTTTCTGTGGGGAAATTGTTGCGCTGTGCCGCATCCAGCTTAGAGAGCAAAATAGGTTGTATTGTATTTTGTCACATCTTGCCGCTCGTGTCTAGTGTAGACAGGTGTAAACGAGACGTATCAGATTACACTCTTTAACTGACCGTGGAAAGGAAAAGCAGCCATTTGATACAGCAGGGGGAAAAAATGCATTTAAAGAAATGTTTGCATTTTATTGTATTTTTGTTTTCAGTTTTTTTTTTTGTAATATGTGCATAATATGACTTTATTTTAGGAATATTTACGATCTGTTGATTATGGCAGTTTTTGAAACGTACATTCATTAAATAATTACTGTTATGTGTTAATATTTTCTTCTTACCTGGAAAACTTGCAAAAGATTTAATTAAAATCATCACAGCAATGTGTGAAAATTATTTGATGAACTGAAAATAGCAAAAAATGGATGTAAGAATGAAATGTCAAAGTAATAAAACAGACAATTAATCGTCACAGTTGCCATGATTTCTTAGTTCATCGTTAGCCAAATTTCATAATCGTGCCGGCCCTAATTCGCATTGATGCATCCACGTAAGTTAAAGACACATTTGTTTAAAGGGAGCATGCTGTTTGCATCGCAATGCGCCATTTCTGACAAATTTGCATAGGTTTAAAACCATTTGTATATGATTAGTAGTAGATGCTCTGTACTTTTATTATTTCAAAAGTTCATATTGCATTAAACTGCATTAAATTGAAATAGCACTGCATCCTTATAAGGATACATATGGATTGCATTTTATCAGTAGCTGCTTAATATGTGTATTTTTAATGTACCGTATCATTGACAATGCATCAAGATGTGTTATCGCATTGGCCTGAGTTATGGAAATGTGCATCCGTACTGTGTCATGTATTTATAGATTTACAGCTTATTAGATAGAAAACTAAACTTACCTTGTGCCCCTTACATGTCATGTAGAACATTAATTAGCACTAATAAATGGCTAATATGGCTAGTAATATGCATGCTAAAAAGCAACTAATAGGTGTAGCCGTAAAATAAAGTGCTGCTTTTTAATTTGCATTTAAAAAGGTAAAAGTGAAATGTACAGTATAAAGCAAATATGATAAATTATAATCTGCAGGAAAGAAAAATGATAAGCTGTTTGTAATACAGTTATGCTAAAGAGCAAGAAGAGTAGTTTTGATATATTTATTTATTTATTTTCACTTTTGGACAAAATACCATAGTTATTTTACTAGCATGCAATAATTCCATGCACCGAAATCAGTGCGTCCCTACTTAAATCGTTTAAAGACAGCAAAATCTCTGTAATGTTCCACCTCTTTTGGCATAATGCTGTATTATAGAGTTGTTTGCCAAGTGCTCCAAGCTGAAAGAATCTGATATAGTCGTGTTAATTATCTCTGAATGAGTTTGATGTTGTGCAGTATCAAAGGACCTTGCTTTGCTTGTCTGTGGGGATGTCCAGAGCTCCGTGTGATCCAGCATATACAGACCAATCAAGGAAGAACCAGTGTCAATCCATTCAACCATGCAGCGAGGCCTTTTGTTCTCTTGGGGACATGTCGTACAGTTCTGTTCTTTTAATAAAAGGTCATTTCATCTGCTGAAGCCCTTCACTGTAATGGGCTCCATGCTTTGCACCAGGCAAGTTCAGGGGCACACGTGTCAAACGTTCTGCACTCACTCTATTGTGGTCATAATTTTGGGAGGTTATGTGTCTTTAAGATGTTTTCTTTCATGCTCTTTTTTGAACTTTGTTCCATGTCTTCCTGAAGTAAATCAGGAGGTTGTGATGGTATTATTGTGACACAAAATGATGCGCAATAGTTTTTTGAGGTGCTGTGGAGTGACAGGAGAACATGATGCTTTCTTTGTTTTCATCCCCCTTGAATTTGAATAAATATTTTCTTACGTTTTAGTTTAATATGAGGCATCTAAAGGCATTTAGAGATGCATGTACCAGCATTTGTTTAATGATGAAGCGCTCTTAATGTCAACTCCCTTACTTTATCTCTAATAAGTAGGGTGGTGCGATTTGACCCCCCCAAAAAAGTTGCGATTTATTTTGATTGCAATTACATTTTTTGCTGCTCTTTAGGTGTCACAATTTTTTACTGATTTAATTAAGTCACAGTTTTTGATTGCACAGATTTATAATGTTCTAATAATAAATGTTATTATATATATATATATATATATATATATATATTGCACTGAGATATCTTAAAATTATCTGTTTTAAATAATTAAAAATTATTGTCATTGTTTGGTCTTAAAATGCTCACAGATAATGCATCTTTGTAAGACATGTTTCTAAAAAATTCTTAAATGTCCTAAATTAGCAAAGGTCTAGTCCTGGCTTAATCTAATTCCTATCCGGGAAACCGGCCCATAATGTTTAAGGGTGCAAATTAACTTTGTTTAATTTAAAGGTGCTGTTTGCACATTTGTTTTACCATGCTAATTGAAAAACACACATTTATGAAACAAGCTAATTTCACATACTTTTTTCCTCTACAAAATAATGTTATTATCACCAGTTTTTTTGTACTGCATGTGTGTTTTTGTTTTGTCTGTGTACTGTAATTTCTCCCACTGCCCATTTACTCAGTAATATTCTGACAGGTATTCAGGTTGCTATTTGATAGAGAAAACAGCGTATTGCATGTCGTGAAAGCCAGCAAACCAACTGTGTCAGAGTTTGCAGATTCTATCTAAACTAAAAAGCCTCTGCTTCCACATAAAAAGCTCTGTGGATAAATCGACTCATTAGCTTACAGTGTGTAAGGCTTGTCATCTTCCATCATCAGTTGCGCTTGTTCCTGTTACACGTCCTCAATCTGGCAACCCGTGTGAGTATCGTGTGTGAGGATGAGGGGGTGGAAGAAACAACTCTCTCCAATATTTATAATTTGGACTGCATTAGCCATCGGTATTACATACTGCACTCTTAATTGTTTTCATTTGTGCTTTTTGACAGTTAAATAAAAGAAAAAAACAAGTTGTTTATCGATAGACCTGATATAAAAGAACAGAGAAACCTGTTGATAAATACCGAAGCTAATGTCTTTGAAATATCTCTACGGAAAGCATAAATGAGAGACACAAATGCACATTTTATGTATGTGCAACTCTTCATCCGTGTGTGTGTATATATATATATATATATATTTTATCTTCAGTTTTATTTGCGTTATAATTAGACTGGTTTGTTGTCTGTAGAGTGAGCGGGACACGGGTCAGTAAACACCGCTTTAAATGAGTCAACCTGTTCGAAACATTGATTTCTCTGGAATACCACAGGAGGCCTTCCTCCAGCGCAGGATCTTGTCATTATCTGTATGTGTTAATATTTGAATCGGTAGAATAAGTACACACCGGTGTGTGTGTGTGTGCATGTGTGTGTGTGTTTGCTTGCAGGGAGGAGCATTGCAGTTGGGGCTGTGCAGAGAATGAGTCATCGCAGCTTTCTATTTGAGGCGAAAGAATCTGTATGCGTCCCCTGTGCCGTGTGTGTGTGTGTGTGTGTGTGAATCCTCACTTTGGGTGTAAGTGCATCAGTCTATGCCTTGATATGAGTCATCAAATGATGATTCTAAAAAAGGTTGTTTTTCTCGCTGTAAATGTATACAGGCAGCATATCAGGCTTTCATGGGCAGTTTAATGATACATTTGACCGCATTTGCTCATGTATGTCCTCAGAAGATTTTTTTTTAGAAGCCGTGTGTGTGTGTGTGTGTCATTTAAACCGCATTTCAGAGCAGAACTGTGCTTTTCTCTCATAGAAATGTCTGTCAGTCGCTCAAACAAGGACATTTAAGAAACAATTTTGCAAACTGGAGTTAATTTCTCAGATTGGGTTTGTTTTTGGACTTGACAGCACTTTCGGAATGGATTTTGCAGACCTGAGAAATTCTCTTTGCTCATAATCAAGACGGGTAACAAATTGCTCATCGATCGAGTGGTTGTTATTCAGGTGGTATCGACACGGCCCGGGTTTGTCTGTGCCGTGTTGGATCGACTTGCAGTGAAATGATCCCAAGGCGCCGACAGAGTTCGCCGAGTGCCCGGGCCACATTCAGGTGCAGCAACATGCCACCTTTCAAAAGTGAAATAATGTAATAGTATTAGTGTCTTGTGGGTAGTCACTGGCTCAAAGCCAATTTATGTGGTGTTATGATATCTACTTCATACAGATTTAGGGAATTTAAAAAACTAGTGCTGTTAGTGTGTAATTGTGATGAATCGCATCCAAAATAAAAACTTTTGTTTACAGAATAGATGTGTATTGTGTATATTTATATAACACACACACACACACACGCACACACACACACAGATGCATTTTTTTATTTTTTTACGAAAAATATGTTATGCTTGCATACCAAATATATTTAAATATAATTTATATGACTATAAATATACCTCTTAATGCATGAATTATTATCTAAATATATGCTATATGTTAAATATTTTAATAAAAACTGAAAGATTTCTGTTCCTCTATAGCAAGACCCAAAACTGCTTTACAATGTTCAAATATATCTTCATGAATTGAGCAATTTAATCCACGTCTTTTGAAGAAACACGATCACTTCATATATACTCTTATTCAGACACTGATCAGTGAACAGCGTTCAGAAGCTCAAGCATGCAAATGTTGAGTAATAATTATTTATTTACTAAACATTGATATTTTATTGTACAGTGCAATGTATTATGGCATGTATTTATCAATTGATTGATTTAATTTGTATAATATATAGAATAATTTAATCAAAATAAACAGTTTCTTTTTGGCTGTTACACGTCTTTTAGTGTTTTTTTAAGGAATTGTATCGTTCACCAAGTAAATATTTTTAGCCAGATCACTTTGAAAATATATAGCACACCTCCTGTCTACAATCTGCACAGTTTGAGGCTATATTTCTGTTTATTGCACAACAATGCTTTCTGAGTTTGATATTGTCAAAGCTATATGAAAGCTCAATATTTAGGATTTGGAACTAACCACAAACCACAGCTGTAGTAATGCTTGACTTAGCATACTTAAAATACATTTTCCTAACATGGCAGCGGTCACAGGACAGTCCCCAGTAAGAGAGTTGGTTATCTGTGTGAGAAACTGCTGTGTTTTTCTTGGCTTTGTTTTAATTAATCCCATCCAAACCGAGACTATTTTTGTGGGCTCGTAAGTGTGAGCTAATATAGTCCATGTTATTCAGGGAGAGAGAGCGAGAGAGAGAGGGTTCACATGCTCCCGAAGCTTCAGCGCACATTTAGCCCATCTGTCCGCAGCCACAGCGAGGAACAGCCACATTTATTTACCATTCTTCTCCAGAGTCCAAGATTCCTTCAGAACCCGGTGGCAAAAGGTTACTGCTCGTATTGGGCTGGCCTTAATTGGGTCAGGTCTGGCTGAAGGCAAGAGACTAGCTGTCAAACAAAGTCTGCTGCCAAAGTCCTTGACATTACCAGCACAAGTTCATCACTCGTGAAAAAAGGGCTTAAAAAACAAGTGGTGCGCTCCCCCCACCTTCTCACGGCTAAATATAAGCCCAACTAACGTCAGAAAGCCCAAAAGGTACATCCACCTATAAATAACGGGGGCGGCTGGAGACTAAAGCCAACAGACTAGGGTGAAGTTGAAAAGACTGTGAACATCTTTGACGTCCGTGCAGCTGTGGGACAGATAGCAGTTAAGTGTGCTTGTAACTGAAAGAGCAACAAGTGCAAAATCTAAGCGGTCTTCAAGATGCGAGAGTGTGCTGTACACACACATTTATTTATATGTGTGTGTGTATACAGTGTTTTTCTGTATTAAATTTAAATTTGTCTGTAAGTTTAAAGAATTTGAAATACATTTTTGCACACTTCATTAGATGAATAAATAAATAATAATAATTCAAATCATATTACTAATATATAATAATATGCTACATTTGTGTTAATAAATGTTATTATTCTAATATTTAAATATTTTATAATACATTTTTTTATTTCTTTTTCATTTTTAAATAAATGAAAATGACAAAATGTAAAAAAAAAAAAGTAATTTAAATGTATTTTTACACACTCGTTATATAACAGTAATTATAGTATTGAAATACATTATTATTATTGTGCCTAAATATTTATTATACATTTGAATTGATTTGTAATTTATTTATTTACTTAAAGATAAAAATAAAATCCTTTTTTAATGCAGTTTTGCACTCTTCATTAGAATATAGAATATTATAATTTTTTTTTATATTTTTAATTTGATTCAAATTATATATTTCTTCTTTTAATATGTTTATTTATTTATTATTTTATCATGCTGCATGCTGTCAGTTGCTCATGGGCAAATCATGTCTTGCAAAACTTGCTTCTATTTTCAGCCTTGGTTCAAATTATGCGTTAGCCCTGCCAGGGGTGCCAAAACATTGAAAGAGGAGTGTGCTTTGATTTCGCCTGCATAAATACACACATACACAACCTGTATTTTCCCTCTTAGATCATGCCCTATGGCCAGGCAATGATAGACACTGGCTACATGCACATCTGTTCCATGTTGTTTTTAAACGTGTCTTTTTCTTTTTTTTTTTTCAAACAAGTGCTTGACAAAGCTTCTCTTTGATCGTTGCCTGTTCTTGAGCCAAATCCATTTTTTCTAACACACTAGTGGTCATGGTGACAGACTGCTCGAAGACAAACACGTCAGAGGTCTAATTTAGCCGTTCTGGATAAATCTTACCCTTTAATATTGGTCTGGGACCAACTTTCCTTGCATGAAAGAAATGTTTAACCATCATTGTAAGAAAACTGTGAAACTGCATGGTCTAAGATTTGATTCTTACTCTTATTTAGTCTTGACGCATCTTTCCTGGAGCATTGCGCTTGTGCAACAGGTCAGTTCTTCTTGGATAATAAATGCAATCAGCACGCATTAGGCATTGGGTCTCTAAACTGATGCAGAACATCGATGACCGATAACCTTGTCATATTTCCACCCAAAGGCCATGAAATCAATGGTGCAGTTCACAATGAATGCATTATGGTGCTCTCACATCAGAAAGATTCAGAGCTTTACTGATTTAAATTCACCTCCAAACATCATTGTAGTCTTTTTAAATATTGAAATGGAATAGGTCTCCATTGTCAATTAAAAAATGACCTTTCAACAGCACACGAGTCTGTATTACATTTAGTGTAGCCTATCAAAGCATTTAATTTAATGCATTTATGCGTTTCTGTACATTTTCAGTAGATAATATGGTAATAATATACACAGTGTGTGAAATGTTGTAATATTTTATTATTTAAATTGAATTTACCTGTTCATTTTACACACAACTGAATATTAATAATAATAATAATAATTATAACATAATAAAAATAATATAATGAAAATAATTTATTGTTTAAGTATTTGTTTAGTTTATAGTAATTCAATAATATTTCTTAGTTCATTTAGACAATTTTTTTTTTAATGAAATATAAATAAAGCCCTTGCTCGTTTTTGCACAGATAATTGTAATGCATTACATTTGTAAGTAAATTACATATTTATTGTACATTTGATTTAAATTCAATTTATATAATTTTGTATTTGCTAATTTAATATGTTATGCATGGTAATTCATATAAACATTTTTTTTTTTTTTTATAATTATTTTTTATTTTATTTATTATACATAAATGAGCCAATAAGTAAATATGTTATAATAATTATAAGATTTTTTTGAGATAGTTTGAATTTGTTGAACACTGATTCCCATGATGTAATTG
>JAUCMT010000068.1:17981725-17998849 GCA_032357475.1 Enteromius thamalakanensis
TAAATATGTTATAATAATTATAAGATTTTTTTGAGATAGTTTGAATTTGTTGAACACTGATTCCCATGATGTAATTGATACTTATTTCACCGTTTATTTGTCTGTTGTTGATGTGATTGATAAATAGAGTGTCCTTGCAAAACTTGGCATGTCACAGGTTTGTTAATGCAGCATTGACCGTCCTAGTCTTTTGACCCACATGCGCTTGTGAAACGGTGACCCTTGTGTTCTCTGTGTCAATAGTGCTGACGCAGACTCCTTATGTAAGAAGCAAGCGGCCCTCTGTATTTAAACCAAAGATTTAAACGTTTCAGATGCACAAATGACTTCCATTCATTACAGCGTGCACTGGCACAAATTAAGCAGCACTCGAGTAGTTTTATTACCCCTTTTGCCCTCATGCTGGCTCGTATTACCGAGTTAAACTCAGTTTGGTCTCCAGTCATGGTCTTGTGTCTGATTGCCTCCTTTTTTGGCTCCTATATTGTTTTTGGCTCCTTTATTTACGTGATAAACAATCGACCATCCCCTCTCTTCCATCTCCCGTCTCTCTCTCTCTCTCCCCCCTCCCCTCTCTCTCTCTCTTCATTTCTCCGAGCGAGCTCTCAGCTCCCGACTCTATTTTTAGCACAGTCCCGCCCCTCCCCTGTCGCTCGGCAGCTATTTCCAGCAGCCTGAAGCAGCTCCAGTCTGTTTGTAAACTCCACGTCTCTATACCTCTGCTCGCTCGTTTGCCGCGCACCGCGGGTGAGGGTGCAGAGATTCGGCTTTGAACAATTGCATAAAAGCTAAACGGGGCGATCAGACGTTCACTTTAAGCCCATTCATCAGGAGAGGCGAAGGAACAGAGGGGACCGGCAGGCGAAAGTCTCCCAGTGATCGTCTCTCTCTCCTGTTCTGTGGCTTTCATCTCGTCCCGTTGCGTTTCGCCATGGGGAAGTTGCTCTTTCGGAGTCCGCCGATGGCACATGAGTGACTTCGGGTTCCAGGGTCTTGGATACAAGCCACACTTGGACTTGTCGCCGTGAATTAGCAGTTTGTTTCTGACATCGACAATCAGACAAGAAGGTGATGTGGTTTATGAATAGACTCGTTTGTGCGGCTGTGAAGCTGACGATTTAAGGATTTGTCTGCAGCTTCTTTTCACGGATACCTGCTTATTTCGACTTTTAGGACCATGGAATTAACAGGCAAAGCACTCGTCGATTTTCTGCATGCATGTACCTTTCGATAAAGCACAAGCTGCTTCCCCCCCCCTCTCTTGTGTTCATTTTTTTAGACGGGAGAGTGGGTTGGCATCTCCTTTTACATGTTAATTAGTTTTTGCATTAATCGAGCGGTGATATTTTTGAGACTGGCATGCTTTTGAAGCCAACCGTACCGGGACTGTGCGCGATGTTGCAGACGATCTATGAGACAGAGTCCTGCTTCTCTTCAGACAGCACGTCCAGCAGAGAGCGACCCGTGGAGCTGCTTTCTCAGTCCAGGAGCACCAGCATGCCCAGCACCGGTGAGTTGAAGATGAGCTGATGCACAAACGCAAGCGTGCGTGAAGAAACCTGCCTTGTTTTGAAAAGGAGAACGAGGGTTGGGTGTTTAAAAACATGCTTGCGTTGCTTGCAGCTGAAGAGTCTTTGATGTCTAAGATCGTTGATGCTTGTTTGATTGAACAACAGCCGTGCTGTGGCTACATTCTGCCTTTGTTTTGTCTGGGTCAAACTCTGTTTGGGTAAAACCACGAGGGTCACGGTGTAAACCTAGAATGGGCATCTCTAAACAAAGGTGCCTGCTTTTCCTTTACGCATGTACCGTGATTAAGGTCACTCTTTTGCACATTTTCTTAGGCTAATTAATCTTTTAAGTTCGTTAAGTTAATATGGTCAACCATGTGGTTTCGAATTGCTCTTCTAAGCGTTTAACCGGGTTTTGAGTTTAACCCGGTAGACGCAAATGTGTTGCAAATGACTTTCAAGGACTTGACTTTCAACTGTTTTTGGTTGCACTTTGTTTTCCAGTGTCTTCACCAAAAATGTACATTTTAGCCATCATTAAGTTAAGATATTTTGAACGGTGTTTGTCACTAAGCAGCACCGGCATGTATTTACTGTAGGTTTGTTTGTATGTAATTATACATAATTTACTGTTATTACTATTGTAAGTACATGTAACGTGTAGCAAGGAAACTGTCAAATAAAGTTACTGTTTATGTTGTTAGATGTGTAAAATGATATCATTTTGCGCCTCAGAGTTTGAGAGGCTCTCAGCTTTATTTTGGCAGAGTAAACTTGTCAGAAGTGACGTCAACATTCCCGTCAGAGCTTTGCGAGGTTCGGCCATCTCTCACCTGCGCTTGAATCAACACAGAGGAATGACTATATAACAGTGTGTGGGTGTGCAGCCGCTTCTTTTCCTCGCACCGGGCCTGTTTATCTGTCAACTGTTCAAATAGATAGATACGCTGGTATTTTCGAGCCATGCACCTCCTTAACCGTAACCCTTATGTATTGGTTTGAAATTTACTAAGTCCTTAATAGACCGTTCTTGAGAATTGTATTTGTGTTAGTATTGTTTTTAAGGAAGTACTACCAAGTGGACACATTAATTTGTGTTTTTGAGTTTAGAAGTGGAGACTATTTGTGTTTTTGTGTTTATTTTTATTGGTTTATTTCTTGTCTATACCGTATGTCTTGATAACTTGATAACTGAACAAAAAATACTCTTTTATATTGAAAAATTCAACGCCTCTCTTTTACAAACCCTTCTTGTGAAAAGATATGTACATATGTACCATGATCACGTAGTCAGAGCATAATCACACACAATCCTAAAGGAATGTGTCCATGATTCCCATTGGAATTTCTAGCTCTATTTGGAACCAATCCTGAAGGATCAATAAAAATCCTGTTTAAGGTTCCTGTAAGATCTTACTGCATGAACTGATTTTTTGTTGTTTTTTTGGAATGATATATTGATCGTGTCAAATTAAACTCGATGGCAAGGACTAGGAATTTTAAAATCCAGAACTGTTTACATGCACAGCATTTTTTTCCACTGATAATGTTATTTTGTATTTTATTGGGGTATTTTATGTAATTTATGTTGTCTGTGGTAGCAAAATAGAATTTTCAGCATCATTACTCCAGTCTTCACATGATCCTTCAGAAATCAGTCTAATATGCCGAATTGGTGCTCAATAAGCAATTATTCTTTTTTTTTGTTGTTGTTGAAAACATTTTTAAGTCACTTAATATTTTTTTGTGTGAACCCTGATAGATTTAAAAAACAAATTGTCAGAAAATTCAAATAGAACGGCAGTTATTGTAATATTTTTGAGATTTTAATTGTATGATCTACATGCATCTCCACAGAAAAAAAAAAACTATTTATTTCTGTCATTTTAAATTTTACTGACCCCAAATGGTGTTGTACAGATGCGTTTGAAGTTGTATAAAGTAACACCTGCTACTGTGTTATGAACAAACACGAATTAACACAAATGAAAAATACAAAAATATCCATTGTTGGTTAATGAAACATGAAGCTTTAACTATTCTTAAACAATTGAACCTTAAAAAGTTACCATTATGTTTTTTAATAGTTCCAGTTTTATTTTGTGATTTGTTAAAGTCTTGTCAAAAATTCCTGGGATGCCTTCATTGCAAAGTATTATGAGGATTAGAATCCAGTTAAATTCCTTATTGATATATATATACTAGGACTATACAAAAAAGCATCAAAGAAGCTAAAAACTTCTCTATTAACAAAACACGCTAAGCATTTTAGCAGGAGCCATTGTGGTTTACTCTTCAACACTAGTGTACAAGAGTGCTGACATATTTAATTGTCCCAAAGGAAACACGACACTCATCCACATCTGCTGGAACACATTATGTACAGTATGCGGCCTTATTATGCAACAGAATCTATAGGTAGCGTCAGGGTTTTTTTTGTGCTTGTCTAGACATACATGCTGCTCTTACACATGTTAGTGATTTTCTTCAAGCAGACACTTTTGACTTTCCAAACTCTACAAATAAATATTCTGTAATTGGTCCAAAAATAGTTAGTGCACCTTTTTATGATTGAGGCCAGTACGTTTCTTTTGCAGATTTTGCAAGTTGGGATGAATTTTCTGGATAAGCTGAGCCGATCTTCTAGGCTTGCTGAACTGGGATCGAATCATTATAAGTCGATACTCCCTGAGGAGGTTTTTAATTAATTATACCTGCGTTATGTCATGGAAAAAGCCTTGCAACATCATGCTGAATCATTATGGATTAGGTGGATTGCAGATTTGATGACTGACCGGTGGCTGCTTGTCCGAGCTTTTATCTGACTGAAAATATGTGACTGTAAAACAGCCCTAGAGAATTTTAGAATGGAACTTTAAACAGTTGACTTCAAAAGGAAGAAACCCCCTGCTATTATTTAACGCCTGTGATTGGAAATAAATTCAGACAATTGGACCTCCTTTGTTCTGTGGTCTGTGTTTTAACTGCTTTGCAGAAATGTAGACCTTAACAGCGGTTTGTTTTGTGTTAGTCACTTCAAACTAAAGCAAAGAACAGTATCTTTCAAATCGGTGACTGCCAACGCTGATGCCTAAACATTGCAGAAATGCATTGAATCGAGTGCAGATTTAAAAATCGATGGCATGGCATTACATCCAGATGCTGGTGGTTTCCCGGCTCTCCTACATTCATTAGATGCTTTAGATATGATGCCATTTATGTTAGTCTCATATTAATATCTAAATGTCAATTGCGGCAATGTCAATATTTTTTCGGGGAGAAATGGGACATGCAAACATCGCGACATCAATGATGCTGGGTGGCGTGTTGGGCATGCACGTGGCATCTGAGGTATATGCCAAAATTAGCTAATGGATTTAGCCAACAGTCTGGATTTGTCATGCAAGGCCATGCTGCCATTTGGCACAGGAAAACGTTGCCAAAAAAATGGATGGTCATGTAAAAAAGGCCCTGACTCACAAGTCTATGTGAAAAACAAAGCATAACCCACTGCACTTTTGTAATCTGTTGTATCTCTTGGATATTAAACATTTATTTTTATCTGCATTTTTAGTAGTCCCATCACTTTATTTGAATGTAGCCTATGTTCATTTAAGCTGTCAAACCACAAAAAGATATTTGTTATGAAATAACAATGTTTTATTTAATTTCCTTTCTTTTTTTTTCCTTTCATTAAGTTTATTTTTTTGTTTATTTATTTTTGCATTTAATGGAAAATTAAGCAAGTGGCCTGAAAGAAAACAGTGGCTTTGAATTGTTGGCTTCTGTATTTTTGTCTTGCCACAAATATCTGAAACTAAATAAACTTGTTGTATATTTAAACTTGTTGTAGAACAGCCCCACCACATAAGAATGATCCAACTTCATTTTTATTAATGTTCTTTAAATGTGCTAGAAAGGTTTTCCAGCTAATTTAAGTCTTTTAACTATTTTATTTAAATAATTTTGTATTATAATTTATATAATTTCATACAGCTAAATTGTAGCCGCATTAACACATAAACACATTATTACTGGAAAACATTATTGGTGTGTAGTTTTTTTTACACATTGTTAAGGAAAAAGGAAAGTCATTTCAGAACAAGTTTTTTTTGTTGTTGTTTTTTGGAACAAATAGAAGCAGAAATAATTAATAGGGTGAATTCTGACTTTGTAAGCAGGTTCTTAAAAAATAATTTTCATACGAAGTTTGCCAACTTCTTATTGTCACCAAAATTAAAAGCTCCTCTAAATTTAGCCATATCGTTCCCATTACGGCTAGTCAACTATGTCTCCCCAGTGATGCCCCATGCTATAATAAGCACCAGGCATGTTGTGTCTGTTTACAGGCCTATGGTCTAACCCCCATGTCTTGAATGGCAACTGGAGCTTTTATAGGGCACTATGGGAATGCATCAGCCCCACCCACTTCATAACCTTTCAACACCTACTTTGAGGTCTATTCTCAAACTGCAGTGCACTTCATGTCATGGTTGACAGACGATCTAAATGAAACAAACATGAGTCAGTCAATCAGTGATTCAGACATTGATTCAGTGGATGATTCAAATAATCAGTTGTTTATCTGTTGCACTTCCGGTTATCGATGTTGCATTCGTGTAGGTGTTCATTTGACAGGTTACGAAAGTGCCTTAGCGACAACAGTGTGAGGATGATGCAAAAATATCATAGAAAACTATGAACATTCAAATGCACTCCAGCAGTAGTTCGTTATCAGGAAATCATAGCGGACATCGGAGACAGTGAGTTTAGTCTGAGAACATTGTGCAGTCGAGTGGAAATAGAAGATGTATATACTCCAAGCTGTTCTGTTTGTACCCTACACATGAGCTAATAATATCTCACTGGTCTCATTTTACTATCTTCTATTATTGGGTTTTAGTATAGGATAGTCCTATTATGGTGCTCAGGGATATTTCAGGAGGCAAGATATTAGTGTAGACAACAGTATGCAGTGAGCAGTGAGGCCTCTTTACAGCCCTGTCTGTACTTGAGCTCATTGTTGGTAGGGTCTTTGAGTTGGTAGTGCATCCCAAGTGGTTTTTGGGTGATTCCTTACAGCCTACTGTCAGTCAAAAGTGCCACATCCAGTGTAATTTACTTGCCAATTTGATCTTCGTTTACTCATTTTTAAGACAGTCTCTCCGTGTCCATTAAACTGCGTGATTATAGGTGTTATCAAGAAGCAGAGAACACTTTGGATGAGAATAAAAGTCAACAGCTGAAGAAATGTAAAATATTCAAATGGAAAAATCATAAAGTACATTGTTTACAAATTATTTTCTCATTATTTATATCTCATTATTTTATTTATATGTCTTAGACTGTCAATTAAGCTGTCAACCAATAGTTATTTATGTTAATGTTTCTTTACTCATTTTAAAGGAGATATTATGCCCCTTTTTACATTATGTAATATAAGTCATGTAATATAAGTTCAGATCGATTGGTATATTGTTTTAGAAATGGCTGTTTTGATTTAAAAAGGAAAACTGCTGATTTTGTGCATGTCTCTTTAAATGCAAATTAGCTGCTGCTCCCCGCCCCTTTTTTCCAGAATAGGTCTGTGCCTTTACAGATCATACCACAGATACTCTGCTGAAAAAAACATCATCAATCGACAATAAACACTCAACAAAACAAGCATCGTGTCTATTGGATTTCATCAATACATTTGGCATCATATTTAAACTTCTGATGGTTTTCTGAAGCACATGCACAGAAAGTGTAAGTGCTAAACTAAGTTCTCTTTCATGTCTTATAGTGCTTAAGCTCAAATACGGACAAGTTTAAACACACGAGGTACAAAAAACTAAGTGACGTCTGTGAATGTAAACAGCTGAGAAAGAAATGACATGTTTACATTAGATCTGTGTGGCAGCAGTAAATAAATCAATAAATCCACTGCTCTCTTGTCTCCTCTGAAGCTGGAGCTCATCTGTGCAGCCACAGACCGAACGGTTAGCATGCTTTGCTTGATCTTCCGCCATGGTGTTAGATCTGGTACACCGTTGTTGCTTGCGACACTGTGATAGGTGGAAATGTGCAGATTAAGGCACAATCATTTTATAATAAGATCTCCTTTCTACATCTCAGGGAAGTGAAATCTGAGGGACTAATTTTTTTCACTTTGTCTGGGTTGCTAGATGCACCGGGGGGGCCTGATTATAGCAGTTGAAACATGGAAAATTCAGAATTTCATGATATGTCACCATTAAGGTTTTGTTTGTGTTTAATGCAAAATGATGTAAGTGGCATGAAAAAAAAGTTGTGCGTGGCTTCCAAATTTCTCCCTTGATGCTCTCCATGGGCACTCAATAATAACGTGATGTTCACACATTCATATGAAAGCAATGGTTTTGAATTTTTAATTGCTCTTTGTGTCAGCCTGCCACATCCAGTATTTCTGTATTGCTAAATCTGAGGTGTCGATTCTTCGCTTTCAGTCATTTGTACTGTAAGATCTCGCAGGAAAGGTACCCTGTATTATTTAACCTGTCTGCGGATATGCATTTCCTCTTTGTCGCACGCCAAGTCCCTAGTGACACACACGACAGCTTTTTTTGTCATGCGCCAGCCATGGCTTATTTGATATTCTGCTACCGAAGAATGACTTGCCGCTCCTTCGTTTACCTCCTCATCTTTATTGCCCTTCTCATCTTCATAAGTGGCAGCAGGAAGCATGGTGCAGACTTTTCAAAGATACATGCAGGCCATTTTGTTGTTCTTGCCTCTTGCCAAATGACCCATGACATCAAATTCCTGATATCTTTTAATATCCTTTACTGGAAATAGTTTCATAAGAAAAGGAATAACCTTTCTACGACACATGCCATCAAACCCCCGAGGAGCGATGCGGAGTAGAGGCTCCTATTCAAAGATCTAGTTCCTGCTCTGGCTTTCCCAGCTGCCAGTCAATGCTAGTGTAGGGTAAGAATAAGAAGAATCAAAAGTGCTGGGGAAATTAATTTCAGAGAAGTCATCTGTCTTATTTTGGGGGCATTTTGTCAGGAATGGTGGATTTTGTGATCCACCTGTTTCTTTGGTGCTGAGACTGAATTGGAATAAAGTAAATGATCACAATTCAATTATAACTGGTTCTGGAGGTGTTTTTTTTTCCCATCAGGCACGAAATAGTCTTAAAATAGTGTTGGTGTCGTGAAAGTCCTGCTACCAACATTTTAAAATGACCCAGTAATTATTAAAAAATGCTTCACATTTACTTTATATATATTTCATGTGGAAAAAAAACTCTTTTTCTGCTGGAGTACACCCTGCGACCCCCTCTTTGCTGCTTTCTAAAAAGTGGTGTGAGATGAATTCCGCACCACACATTGAAGTTTACCCAGAAAACAACATTCCTCTCATGCAAGCGTTTGACGTCAATGCTGGTGCATTTATAGAACCTGTAAACAGTGGCCGGCACTCAGCCTGCTACTTAGCGATGACATTTCATCGTCTGAATGTTTATGCTTTGCATGCGGCTTCTTCTTCTTCTCTGCTTTTTTTCCTGCTCATGAAAGGTCGTCCCAATTGAACTAGAGCCCTAAGGAATGGCGGTTGGGCATACGCAGCTCACAGTGTGATTGGTAGAGGTTTCGCTGTTGAATGGGACACTGTTTTGGGGCAGATGGGGAAGGAAGGCGGGTGATAGGAAATTGAGTTGGTGGCCCGAGACAAAGGCAATACAGTCAGATGTCGTTTTAGTTCATATGTTTGCGGCTGACTAGTTCTGCCACTACTGATACCAGTAAGCAACAGATAGATTACATTTGTTGAGCATACGTAAAAAATTTAGAAAAGATAACTTACACAATTAAATGTTTAGTATTGACTGCTCCATAACCAGCATTGGGTATTTAACTGAGCATGCTCATTTTATTTCTGTTCTAACAAGGCTCAGGCTAAGGTTTAATTTAATAACACTGTTGTCTGTTGTTTTTATTTATTTATAATATTATAGTATGCTATATACATAAAAATAATACATAAACAATTATTTTCTTTACATTTTAGACATTTTTTTTGTCATGATTTAATACTTATTAGTTTTATAATTATTAACTTAATTTAATAAATTTAACATCACTGCTAAAGGTAATAACCTATTTGAGATATCCGGCTCCGAAGCTAAAAGTCTTGCATATCATGTAAAACTATATCATGTAAAAATCTCTCTTTTTTTTATATTAGTTTTTTTTTTAACCCTTAATTATAATTAATTAATTTATTTTGTAATTGGTATCTATTCATCAGCCACAGCAGCCTTAACTAGTCTACTACTAAAACTAGTCTTCATGCCAGTAGTATAAAAAAAGTCTAGCAATTAGTGCATGTGCTCAAATTAACTTGATATCCCAACAGCGTTAGCCCCTCTTTTCACTTTTTGTCATCTCTTGACTGTCCTGTAAATAATTAAAATGGCCAATAATAAAAAATAAACATTTTAAAAAGCACTGTTCTCTTTGCTACAATCGAGAATAGCTCCATTCAGCGTGCGTGACATGAACGAATCGACATGCATTAGCTGATAAACGCTGCTGACTTCCAGCAGTGTCATTATCCACTTTAATTGACGTCATCGTGCGCATGTCTTATAGATCAAGAGTTCTGAACAAACATCATGCGCTGCACAAGCGCTCTCTTTCGCTTTTTTACAGCTGTTTTTTTTTTTTTTTTTTGGGCTTCCACCAAAGAACTGCTGGTTTCTTGTTTTCCCAGAGCGAGGGGATCTACCCCTCCTTTAGGCCTGCCAAGGCATCGGAGGTTCCTGGGGCGCATAAATCACACTGGCTATTTGTAACTCTCCCTTACCAGCTTGAAACCCCAAGTTTAAGCTGCCAAGAAGCTCTTCCAGGGGATGTAAATATCACCCAGCTTTTCTTCCCTTCTTTTTTTTTCACCTCACCATGCACAGTCTTGGTGGCAGTGTTGCCAAACCATTGGCTGGATCTGACCGACTCCATTTGATTTTCTCTCTCTCTCTCTCTCTCTGCGAGTTCCCTCGCGCTCGTTCATCTATGTGCCGTTAACAAGGAGAGGATGCAGAACCGATTTGACAGGGCAGCCTACCGCACGTCGCTATGTGCTATTTCTGGAAAGCAATATTCATGCTTTTTTCTCTCTCTCTCTCTCTGCCTTTCCATCTCTCCAGCTCGTTTCTCTGAAGCGTAGCTGGTGTACCGTTGCTAAAGAAAATAACCATGACGTAAGCCGGGCTCTCTGCAAAATAGACTTTAAAACAGGGGGATGGTAGAAAGCGGTTCCTCCAGGGAGGCTGCGGATGCAGGAGCCCATTTCAGTCAAAAAAAAGCTGTAAAATCAATACGAAACCGCAAACTATTTATAAAAATGAAGCACATTTAAGGGAAAAGCAATCAGTCCTGTCGCTTCGGAAAACGTCACTCCTGCACTAAAGTCTTAATTGATTGATTGCAACTTTTTCTTACAGCGATTATTTGCTCATAGCCGTGTGGTTTCCACTGACAGCTTTTATTTAAAGGCAAACCACCATGGACTCCTAATACATTTAGCATTTTTTCCATTCTGTCCTGATGATTGTTGGTTTATAGGACACATTTATCTCGCTCTTACCATGGGTCTGTGAGTGTGTGTGTACAGTCTCTGTTATAATATATCACAGGTCTGCACCTTCTCAGCCTCTAGTTTGTTTCTGTGCTGGGGAAACACGTCCCATGATTCACTGCTGTGTCCCAAAGCTTACCAACAGAGACTCTTCTGCAGGCACATTTATTAATGACTGCCCTTGAGGTCCTACCTCAGTGTCCTCAATTTGTCTTCTTTTTCTGTCTCTCTTATACAGATGTTACTCTCTCTGTGTGATATATACTTCTTAAAATGTTAAATTACATATTAAATCTTGATTTATTAGTCTTAACAATATTAATATATACTAAACGTTTCTTGCTCAATTTTCTCCTTATGGAAATAGAATTAGTATTAAACATTTAAATTTTACATAGTTTACACATTTAAAAAAATGTTCCATACCTTTTTAAAGAAATTAATTTTTTAATTAAAAAAATACATTTGCAATTTTACAAAAAATGCCTAATTTAAAAAAATAATAAAAAATCCTCTTCATCAAATAATCCTGATTTATTTTGTGATTAATTCAATTAATACATTACAATACATTTGTTTATGAAATTAATTGCGATTAATCACAACAATAAAATTTCAAATTAAAATGGAAACAACAAAGTGACACTTAAAATGAAAAAATAAATTGCCTACATTAACACACTAAATTTGTCAGGATTAATACACACACACTGGGGCATCCCTACTCTTTTTCTTTTTCTGTACATCTATTTCTCTTTGTTACCGTCTCTCTTTGTCTCTGCACAACAGGGCTTTGGACTAGCTGCTAAAATAAAGCTCCCCGGGCTGGAATGAAAGCAGGAAATGGTGTCAGCAAATTGTGTCAGCTGTAAGTTTCTCTTTCAACTGAGCTCTGAAAACAAAAGGACAGCCCTTCGGGAGAGAGGAGAGCAGAGCTTTATGTAGTTGCTGCCATGAGGGATGATGACCCTGAGGATACAGCGGTCAGATGTCAACTTAAACACTGGAAAGTTATCCTTAAACATGTTTTAGAGTTTCAGCCTCATTGTCAGTTTACTAATCGGTTTGGATCAGAGCGCATTGGTTAACATCTATGGATTGGCCATGATTACAATCCCTGGGCGGAGCTTTTATCACATTATTGACAGGCTATCGACATGCTTTTCATGAGGGTCTCCGGGTCAAAGGCCGTCTTTCTAAAGAAACTGCACAGCGCATTCATCACAGACTTCTATGGCAAGATGGGAAAGAGCGAGCAGAGAGATGCACTGAGAGCCGCCTGGAAATGTAGCGGCCTAAAATAGATTCGTGCACTTTTAAAAAGCGCAGCGTGCCCCCCATCCCCCACCTCCCCCCCTCCGCTCCCCCCAGAGCATTATTAATCCAGGGCTATTTATAACTGCGCTTTTCGCAGGCAGACTGTGTTCTGTCGCTGCTTGTGTTTAATCTCTTCTGGGAGTGAAGGGGAGGAGGAGGGCCGGGGAGGATGAGGAGGAGGTGAAGGTGTAGAGGAAAGCGAGGAAGACAGGGGGAAGGAGTTTGAAGCCAGGAAAGACCCCCTGCTACGGTGGAAATGGGGCAGCTATTTCAATACATAGCTTGCAAAAGACAAGGGAAAAGGCAGCATGATTTCGTCTTTGGATTTCTTTGTGTTGACCGAAATGTTGAAGAGAATTCCTTAGTGTGATAAACAACTTCCCATAAGCTGACTATTGCAGGTTTGGGTCTCTCTAGATGCTTGTCTGCTGTGATTGTGGAAGTAGGTGCATGAAAGGAAATAAGCATCTCAAACCGTGGTTTGGAAATGGACAGATCGACATACAGCGTTTGTTTAAAGAAGAACTACAGTTATAGAAACAGCACATACCTCCCATCACATGAAAAATATCCAACAAGTAAAGAATCAATTAATATTATTATTATTATTATTATTATTTTTTTATAATTTCTTTTTCTTTTTAGAGATTTTGTCATTGTATTACTACTAATAATAATAATATAGTTTAATTATTTATTTGTTGGTGTCTGGAACTGTGGCAGAGATTTTCAGCTAAATAAAATGCATAGATCAGATAAATAATAATATTCATTAAATAACATAAAATAAATGTTTTATTATTTTGTAAATAAATAATAATTATTATTATTTATTGGTTTTACTTCATTAGGCGGGTGTACACAGTGTGATTTTTGATGTCGTACGACCTCGCATGTGATTTTATTAAAATTTTTTTGGTTTTTGGCGAAAAAATCGTTTCTTCTCGTATGGTCGGAGCTCGTATGGTGGGTGAGAAATTACGAGACGAGCAGAGTGCCTTACGAGCACTTCCCGACCTCAGGATAATTTTTAAACATGTCTAAAAACTTCGGGAGCTTGACATGTGTGCTGTTGAACAAGCCGATTTGTTGAGCAAACTGGAAATGACCAATCAGAAGCTACAAACAAAAACCACAGAAGAAAGATAAACATGGCAGCGCCACGGAGAATTTGGACTGTCGAGAAAGAGGACAAACTCGCTGAACAGCAAGCGCTGTATGATATATCGAGCAGCATTTAAAATAATATATTAAATAGTAATAATCTATAAAAAAGGAACTGTCAATATTGACTTCATTCTCTGCCCTTCAGCCAAACTCTTTGCCATGCTCTTCGTTTTCTTTTCTTTTTTCTTTTTTCGCAAGCCATTGCTGCCACAAAGAAACAGATCTCTACCTCAGATTCCATGTTTTTGGCGCGCAACTTTGTAAATGTGATTGCCTTGGAAATTGGCAGGTTTTAAAATCTTGCCGTGAACCACTGCGTCCGAAAACTAGTGACGTGTGCGTGGCCATACGGTCTTCCCACTGTCTGAATTCTATGCCTTTACTATGTTCATACAGATCAAATCAGCATATGCTCATGGTATAAATGCCACTAATAATGGGGTCTTGATAAGTATGTTTTTTGCATCCTCCAGAGGTCCCATTTGTTGGCCACATACATCATCCAGATTTAAGAAGAGTAACCATAATATAACTGACTGTTATTCCTCATAAGATGTTAAATACTGTAATTTCTTTCTTTAAAATCAAACAGCTATTTTTTCCTTTTAAATTAGACTGTCTTGATGCAGTATGAAACTGATTCGTTGATTTACTATAACGGAAACAATTTACTTTTGACGTGTTCCTGTATTCATCTGTCGATCTAGACTGATTCCAGTCATTACTGTGTGCTCTGGTCTTACTGTCAAATTCAAATTGAGCTGGGAATTGTGATTTAACAACTGCCCAACCGCTTATAAACAAACTTCAGCTAACTGTTGCATAAGGAGATTGAGTGTAGATAAACACACATATACAGTACAAACACACTGGCACCTTGCTCTAAACGCCAGTGGCATGGAGTGAGAGGAAGCTATTTCTAGTGCTTCCAGCAGGCGATTAGCGTAATCCAGGGAGTACGATATAATCTGATGAAAGGTAAATCTGGCTACTCAAGCATTCTCTGGCCCTCTTCCAGACACTCCATTGATTAGTCCTGCTTGAATTTTTATACAAATAACATCAACCACTTTTACTCGGTCTGTTGTCTTCCTGTCTCTCGCTCACCCAACCTCACCCATAGCTTATGCAACACCGTCTTTTATTTTTAATGAGGAGGTACCTCTCTCTCTCTCTCTTCTATTTTCATCCTGTCAGGTTACAATGCTCTTACCTCGTTTTTAATACATGGTAAGTGCCTCTGCAGGAATGTTTTTTTGCCTTTTTTATGCATTTCCCTTGGGACATGATCACCGTTGTCCTCATTTATGCATCACCTGGAGGGAAAAAAAACAGAGAAACTGTAAAACGACATGGAAAGATGCGTTTATGTATGCATGCAGAAATCATTTAAAAAAATGTGATCAGACGAGCTCTTTATTTATTGGGTATTAAATTGTGTAAATTATTCTAACACTCTCAATGTAATCTCAAAATCATTAATAATATAATTAAAATAAAATATTTAGCAAATCTCTAAAGGATGAATATTCATTTTTCATAATGTGCGCTATTATACAGTAGTCAACAGTTGAAGTGTATCAAAACCTTTTCTCAAAGTTGTCCTGAAACCTAAATGCATTCTTGTCTTAGGACAAATTGTATTAACTTTTTTGCTCCAAATGTCGACTACAGTATTGTGATGCATGATTTTTTTTTTCTTGTAAAATAATTGATTTAGTATTTTATATTTACTTTAATTAAACAAAAAAGTATCGAATTTTAATATTATATATTCAATGGTTCATTCTCTGCTTATTGGTGAATATCATTCATCCCTAGTATGTTATTTTGCATTGAAACATCCTTATAAAATTGTTATTTGAGAAGCAAAATGTTTATTAATGTTTAAATATAAATTATTTTATTTTCTCATTTGAGTAGTTTTACATCTTAAGCAATTTTATCTTATTTTAAGAATGTTTTCATATTTTGAGCAGTAAACAGGACTGATTATATGATCTTTTACAGTACGCTTGATTCTGTTTATATCGGTCTGCAAGTTTGTGTATGTGCAGTACGTGTGGGCGCTAGTAATCAGTCGAGTCTCCACTTTGGTGAGAGCTCTCCGAGGGAAATTGCCTGGAAACCCCCTCAGTCTGCCCAACCTCCACACCGAGGACTTCCTCGAAGGCTCCAGTCCCAGAGTACCTCCCCTTTTTCTGTTTTTGTCCTTCATGCGTTTTTCATCTCCTCCTTTCAACTTAAAAACAGGTCCTTGAAGAGTAACTACCAATTTGGAGGCGGGTGATATTTAAAATGAACGAGAAGTTTGAAAAAGGATAGACATTAGCTGTGACGGAATTGCCGTTTTCTTTTGTCGGACAGGAAGGAGTTGATAGGAAGGCTGTCTTTAATAGTCCCTGTGCTTGCTAATTATCACCTCAAAGGAGTTTTCCGTAGGGATGTGGGAGTCTGTCACATAGATGTTGTGTTTGGACTGATTACTGATCTGTGGTGCTGCTGCTGTGCACACGCTAGACTGTGAACAAACATGCTAACAAAACATTTAATAGTTGTAACCAGGTTTGAGTGTTAATAGAGCTAAGAAGTAAGAGTTTAAAGAATGTTTAACAGTCACCTAAAATTGAAATTCTTCCGTTAATACAGTATATCACCTTCATTTCCATCTTCAGAACAGAAAGTGGTTATTTTGATTTTCTTTTCACACAAAAAGTACTCTCGTAGCTTCGTAAAATTACAGTTGAAGCACTGACGTCGCATGGACTATTTTAATAATATCCTTAACCTTTCTTTCTGGAATTTGGTAGTTGCATTGCTGTCTCTGCAAGGTCAGAAAGTTTTGGGATTTTATCAGAAATATCTTTTCTGTGTTGTTTGTGTTGTGTAATTTGTGTTCTGAAGATCTTCCAGGTTTGGAACAACATGAGGGTGTATAAATAAAAACAACATTTACATTTACCATTCCTTTAGTCTTTGACTGAAACAGTCAGATCCCTTTCTGAAATCAGTACAAACTTATTATTCAGATAAAGGTAAGTTAACCAAAGTCAGCACATGTGCTACAAAATTGCAAGAAAAACCTGTCAGCAACTGTGTTATTTTAGGGTTTTGATTAAGATGTTGATATAACATCTGTTGTTGAGTTTGTTTCATTCATGATGTTGCCCTTTTAAGTCAGTACGAAGTTGTACTGGAATTTCCCTCATAATCTTTATTATAACAGCTTATAAACAAGCTTGATTGGAAAGTAGTATGATGTCAACTAGTAGTAACAGTATCATAAGTCATCTAGTCTTGCATTGATCAGACTACGGTGTTCACGCAACTTGTTTGTTTTTGCATTCAGCCCTTGAAACCCTTCTTTCCTTAGTATTGTTTCACAATCTTTAAAATCATAATTTTATATATATATATATATTAGGGGTGTAACGGTTCACACAAATCACGTTTCGATTCGATACGATACAGTAGTGGACGGTTCGGTATGTTTTCGATACGGCAAAAATACAATAAAAAAGAG
>JAUCMT010000068.1:18009185-18033063 GCA_032357475.1 Enteromius thamalakanensis
GTTATTCTGTGTTCATAGTATCATATTTGGAAAGGTGGTCCTCGAAATGTTTTCGAACAGTCAATGGTGGGCCCTGAATCACAAAAGGTTGAGAACCCCTGGTCTATAGTATCAAAGGCTGAAGTCAGATCTAATAATAAAAGAAAAGAGTGGCCAGAATCCCCAAATAAAAAAATCTTATTTAAGACTCTTAAGAGTGCAGATTCTGTACTATGCCTGGCTTTAAAGCTTGATTGAAACATTTCAAGGGCAACAGTTTGGTCCAAAAACTTTGTATTTGGTTAAAAACAGACTTTTCCAGAATCTTTGTTAAAAATGGAAGCATGAAATTTGGATGAAAATTAGACAGAATCTCTTGATCTAAATTTGGCTTTTTGAGAAGAGGCTGGACTACAGCACGTTCAACGAAAGGGGCACCGTACCAGTAACCAAACTTAACTGTTTAAAGAAACCGTTTATAATACAAAAAATACTAGCCAAGAAGACATCCTATGACCAGGACAGTTGTGGCCAGGGGTAATGGTTCAAGGTGTGTGAAGGTGCCAGAGCACAAAGGGATGACCAACAGGTCTAGATTATGATTGACAATGCCAGACCTAATAGCTGTAATCTTATCACAGAAAAGTTTTACATAAATCAAAGGATACCTCTGTAAGACCATTTTTTGGGGGATTTATCACAGAATTAATAGTGTTAAAAAATCTTATGCTTATGCTGATTATAAGCAATAACATCAGCCACGAATTTCTCGTTCTAATCTATAACTGAGCTTTGATAAGTAAACAACAACTGGTAAAAAATTTCTAGAGACACTTGGAGACCGTCTTTTTCCATCTTCTCTCCACCTTCCTAGACTTCCACCTGAGAGCCCGAGTTGCCTTGTTAAACCAGGGCTGAGGTTTAGACCTAACAGAAATCTTTCTACCGGGGACAACATAATCTAGAATATCAGAGCATGTGGAATTGAGAAGCTTCTCTACATCCCAATGCGATGTTGGGTTCTCCAGCATAGATGTTAATGGGGCTCTAAGAGATTGAGTTCTGTTCTCTAAACTGTTTCTCAAGCACATTCTCTCATCTCTGCTATGTTTCTGCATCAAGATCACATTTGAATCTGATTTGCTATAGTTATAGAGATGCTTAAACTATGAATCTGTATGTGTGTGTTTATATATTTTGATATGGCCTTACTGTATGTTTAAAATGTTATCATAAAATGGAAAATATTTGCTTTTTACTACCACGCTAAAATAATGCACTATATTAATAAAGCATATATGTACATATTTTCCATTGTTGTGTAAATTTTCACTTATTTACCTTTGTTTCATTATTTGTGTTAATGTATTATATAGACCAAACATTTTTATTAAAATAATAATATTAATTCAGTTAATTCAATGCAATAAAAACATAGTTTATTATGCAATCCTTCGAGTTCTTCAAACAAGCCTGTAAAAAAACAACAACAAAAGAAACACAGCTGTCAGATGTGTGAAGATTTGCAAACAGAAGTAAGGAACACTTAGGTATTGTGTGATTCCTGTGCTGTTAATATAAAAGCAGCTTGGAGGAAGTGAACAGGTTAACAACCTGCTGATACATTAAGCAAGATTTTCTAACGATGCAGTTAAAATGTGATTGTTAATATCCACGTGTGTGTTTGTGTTTCAGTGTCCTCTATGTGCAGCAGTGCTCCTGGCTCGGGTCCCAGTTCTCCAAACAGCTCTAACTGTGCCATTGCTGAGAATGGCTCCAGCGGATCCGTCCCAAACATCCACGCTGAGGTGAGAGACTTACCCCCTACACGTTTGCCTCTCTTTTGCTCTCACACTCCCCTCACTTCTCAATAGGTTAGAGATGAAAAAAGACACAATAAATTGGCTTCACCTTGATAATGACACAGTTTCTATGGAAACAATCTATCGTACTGAGCCTTGTGATGGCCGGGGATAACACTGGTATGCTAATCCTGAGAAGAAAAAAAAACACATGTTCTGAGAGTCAGTCTTGCAGTGAGTTGTATCTGTAGGCTCAAGAATGACCACAGCTGCTCGGCATGGACAGCAGGAAGCTGCCTGGGGTCAACCCTGCATGTTGAGCAGCTAGCCTTGAGGATCACCTTAACCTTGAAAGCCAGACAGAATGAAATTGTATGTGTTCATGCCACAAAGGGCTTGAAGCTATATGAATGCTGAATTTGAATGAGCCGGTTTGTGTTTAATATTGGATGACCACAATAATAAATGCAAATCAAAACATGCAGCACTTCACTTCAGGGATGAATTATTAGTATTAACTAGTTGTAACTTGCTTATTGGTATCAACCCCCTTCAGACACCTTGACAATTGAATATGAATATATATATATATATATATAGATTTATTTTTTTTATTTATTTATTTTTTTTAACATATTTAGATTTTTAGTAATAATGTTTTAAATTTTTTCCAATGAATGTTGTGATATAAAGTACTGTGCAAAAGTCTTAGGCCACTATTATTACATTATTACACATTATTACAATTAATGTCAAAAATAATGTTTGGAAATGTAAACTGATATTTCCAACTTACACGCCACTGCAAAAGATAGAAATAACCCCCTTAAAGCCATTTTTTTTGTTGGTGAAAACCCTGGTGATCAAAGACTTTAGCACAGTACTGTAAATTTGTACCATATATACAATTACTCATAGTGGGATGTATGGTTTTGGTCATGCCATCCTTAGTGCAGTCCATGTTTAAATTTTGGGAATTTAACATGCTTGCTGAAAAAGTTTGATAACATTAACTATTTTTCCCTGAAGCAGTTATTCTAGTGGTACATAATGGGTTGAGTCTTGACGTTGATGTTTTAAAGGGTAGAAAACAATAGATTTTTATCATCACTTTGGTACAGTATCTTTTAATATGCTGCGTTATTGCCAATCTATTTGATAGAGGATGAAGTGTGCTGGAGTTTGTCAAAGAGAACAGAAATAAAGTTAGTCAGAAGCGAAAAAAAAAATCCCTTCAAATAGGCGCCAGTGGAGATGACTTAAGAATCACCTCGTTAGCTCTGTCTGGCATGCAAAGCCTGAGTACCACAACCCAAAAATAGCCTTAGATCGCTATTCCAGAGCCTCTGTAGCCTAGCAGTACAACCTCGAGAGTAGAGATGGATAAATGCGAAGGAGAACAGAATGCTTACATCATCTCTGCTGCAGGTAGGGAGCTCTGCCATGGAATGTCCGCTTTGTCTTTTTCTTCCTCGTCTTTTCTTAGTGCAACCTTTGAGTCAGAGTGAGAATGACGTACATTGTACGAACAACTATTAATGAAAGGCTTAAATTGGGTCTTCGGGGATGAATAAGCGCTGGCTTGTAAAGCAGATCCATTAGTTTTTGTTCTTTGGTTTTGAAAATGGCTGCGCTCCAAGTATAGGGTCAGATGATGGGATTAGCAGTACTCGCAAACACCTCCGTATTTCTCACATAACTTTCTTTTGGGACATTTTTTCAGTCTTTAGACTTAGATTTTAATGATCATTATAACTGCTAATCTCCTTTCTTTAACGTGGCAACTGGAAGTGTTGTCTGCTTCAGGTGGCGCTCATCCAGACCCAAACACAGACAATCCATTCCCACATGCTGCTTTGCTCGTCACAACTTAGTAAGGATTTCCAAAGAAGTGTGCTTTCAAGTGATCAAGTCAAGATGAAACTCCTTGTCTGGGATGCCTTCCTGAGATAAAACGGATTCTTTGTGCTGTTTGAAGTGTACATCCTGAAATATAGGTCTGCTGTTTGTCCTGTGGGACTTAAGTCTTTCTCTCCTTTTCTGTTTCGGCAGCAGTTGCGTTCTCTGCATCAGTCTTTGACTGGAGATGGGACACCGAGTCCCCTTAGCCTCTACACCTCTCCATCTCTGCCCAACATCTCTCTTGGACTACCTGCCAACGCGCACATCACGGTGAGTGTCCTCAGCTAAAGCCCGGTGATTCAGAGTTAGCAAGTGGTGTAGGCTGAACCCTGGTGGGCTTGCTAGATCATTAGGATGCTTTTACACTAGAGCTTTTGGTCTGAACTCAAGAGTTTGATTTGATGTGAAAGTGTTTCTCTGAAGATGCACAGCATTGCTCCAAACTTGAGTCCATTCTCGGGAACTACTCTACAGTTGGTTTGACAGCTATTTGTCTTAAATTGCAGAAGTGAACCAATTTTGATCATGCCTAATTTGCATCTTTGCACACTCCTGGTCTCAATTATAATATTAAGCGTGGTAGTACAGTCCTTCTCTGAAAAGGCCACTCTCCTGCAGAGTTAACCTTTAGTCCTAATTAATCGCACCTGAACCAGCTAATCAAGGTTTTCGGGGTTACTTGGAATTTGAATATTGGGGTAAGTTGGAGCTACATTCTGCAGGACATTGGCCCTCCAAGAGCTGGATCGGACGCCTCTGATGTAAAACAAGCTCTCACTTTCATATGAAAGCAGAGCAGCGGGGTGTTAGAAGGGAATGGAATTAAACTGGTTCTAGTTTGGACCAGGTGTGAAAACAGCCTTGTAGGCTTTGGTACCTTGGTTCCAGCTTAAAGCAACTTAGTGTTCACAAGTCTCCAAAATAGCTTCTCATTCTCTTCTCCTGTACTCTAGGCTCCACAGAAACTCAGTGTCCAGCAGGAGGCAGAGCGGCAGACAATCCAGAGTTTGCGTCAAGGTGGTGCACTGACAGGGAAGTTCATCAGCACTTCGTCGCTGCCGACGGGCCTTCCCACCGGAGCACCCCATGACCCCGAGCCCCCTTCCGCTTCTAATAGCCACAGTAGCCATTCCTCGCTTCTCCAGCACGTCCTGCTGCTGGAGCAGGCTCGTCAACAGAGCGCACTTCTCGCAGGTACACATACTATATGCCCTGGAAAAAGCTAGAAATGCATTCATTGAAATGTGTTGAATGTAAATGTTTATTAGTAAGTGCCTTAAAGGTGCTCTATGCAATCTTGCAAACACTATAGGCACAGGATGTGCACCAAAGCATCGGCAAGAGGTGGGGTTTAATGCGCGCAAGCAAACTTCGGCCAACCAATCGGCAAGAAGAGGTGGGGTTTAATACGCATTAACACCACCTATTCTTGCCGATTGGTTGGCCAAAGTTTGTTTTTGTTGTGGTGCCCATAGTGTTTCTTTTGATATTGCAGCCTCTGTGTTGTCTTTCAAGAGCGGGTTTTTTCCCAATGTATTCAGAGGGCAGACAGCAAGACAATCGAGGGGTTGCATACGGTTTGAGATAAAAATTAAATCGAGCTAAAATCCTACAACATCGCAGAGAGCACCTTTAAGGCAGAAAACATACTTTACACAAGTATACAGATTAGGGCCGGGCAATATACCAGTAGACACGATTAACTGGTAGAAATGTGTCAACCGGTAGAGATTTTCAACTAACTTATCTATCTCTGTTACACATTCATGTAATATTGCTGTTCTATGTGGTCACAAAACTGTATTGTTTACATGCGTTTTCTTTAAGCAGAGAACTCATTTTGCTATATGTGTGCACTATCTGAGAAGACTGTTTCTGAGTATAACGAGTTGACAAGAAAATTAATGTTAAAAACCTGATGTTTATCTGGCAGTTCCCATGTACGGACAGTCTCCACTTGTAACGGGCGAGCGGGTGTCTAACAGCATGCGTACAGTGAACAAGTTGCCTAGGCACCGGCCGCTGAGCCGTACCCAATCAGCGCCCCTGCCACAAACACCACAAGCCCTGCAGCACCTTGTAATGCAACAGCAGCACCAGCACTTCCTCGAGAAACAGAAACACTACCAGCTAAATAAGGTATATGAATCAGATATTTGATGCCATCCGAGCTATTTAGCAAATGAATGCTCACAAGCTCCACCTCCTTTTAGATCCTCTCCAAAGGGGCAGAGCTTCCAAGGCAGCCTCCCACGCACCCCGAGGAGACGGAGGAGGAGCTAACAGAAACCGCAGAGATGCAGGACGAGCGAGGGGAGGGGCTTGATCACATAAGGGAAGGGCTACAGAAAGAGAGCTCCGGTGAGACCACGCCCCCTTCGGAACGTCTGGTTCCGTTGAAGGGAGAAAGCACAGAAAGTGATTTGGAGGAGGAAGATGATGAAGACGAAGCTATTGAACTCAGAGAATGTGACGAAGAGGGCGCCCCCTATGGCCAGGTGAGAAATTCTAACTTTTTTGAATCTTTAAGTTTGGGTCGTTTCTGTGCTATTAGTGCCACGGAATTGGCCCTATGCAAAAACTCGCCCTCCTAAGTTACTGTTGCTATGTCTGACTAGCTGTCAAGCTGAGAACACCTGTCAATCAAACTCTTTGTGAACGCTCAATTGAAACAAAAAATAATGACTATTTTTAACAAAGTTTCCTGAAGGTTTTAACAAAGGTTTCTGCCTTCCATTTTTCTAACAAACCATTGCTATTTTAAATAGACAAAATTACACACTTCTAAAGTAATTTGCAGAGCTGCCACTACGTACTTTGCATAGTTCATTTAGTTTCGCGAACTTCACTTTCCTTCTAAAATACCGTTGCCTAGCATTTGTTTACCACGCTTTCTATATTTACCCCTTTCTCCTTTGTCGTCTTTTCCTGTCCCCATTCTATTTTGCATAACATGCAAAGCCATCGACACATTCAGAAACAATTTTACGGCTTTAGAGTTGAGCGAATTTCAGTCATGAAAAAGCAGCATAGTGACTGCATGAGTCACCGTACAAAACCTGTGCTACGTAACACAGCTTAACGTCATTTGTTATGAAACCAGATGGATTTTTTTAAATGAATTGTCTTGTATTTATTGAGCTAGAAGCTGTGTGGATTTTGACTTTTAAGATGCATCTAATGTCTTTCCAATTACTCTGTCACTGCACTTTTCGATAGCTTAAGTGCGTAGGCAAGTTCCTGATGAGGGTTGGGACGCACATGCGGGGGCTAGCTGACTGGAGATCGAGGGTATCCCTCTCAACCAAAGCATTTGCAGCTTTTTCGCCCCCTGAAAAGGAGGGATTAGAGAGGAAGATTGCTCTCTTCTCTTCCTCCCACCGGTGACTCACTACTGGAGGCAGGAGGGGAGCGGGAGAGAAGAGGGGAAGAGAGACACATAAATAATTGCTAGATAGGAAGACACAATGAAATTGACTTGGAAGCGATGGTGGGGGTTCCTCCGAGAGCTAAAGTTTGTCTAGTTAGTGCTGCTTGCTTGGGCGTTTAGCCTTGAGGTAGTACTATCGCTCACACGTAGTTGGGGATTTTAACAAACTCTTATCCCAAATTATTAAACTTTAATATGGATCTCTAGCATATAGAAAGCAGAGGTAAGCATTTGTGACTTGAGCCAGTAAGCAACCACATAACAAAGCTCTAAAAACACTTCTTAGCTTCATGGTGCCAGTAATGACAAGCACCACTCATAATTTGTTCAGGGAGTGTAAAAGAGCTGCGCTTAAGCAGATTTATTCTTATCTTGCAAAAAAGTACAGTGGTTTTACCATCCCATACATGCACTGTACTATACCTCTTTTTAAAATGTTACCGAGTAGGCAACCCATGCATGACCATGCATGACATCCAGGCAGATTTGATCCTCCAAAAGTGCTCGATTTGATCTTAACACAGACCCCACAAACACACACTGCCGTTGTGAGGGAGGAAGGAAAAACAAATGAATGAGTGAGAGAGAGTGAATGAGCGGGAGAGAGAGTTATTGAAAAAAGAGCAACACCCTCCTCCTCCTCGCTCGCACTCGCTCGCTCTGCCTGCAATCATTGAGAAAAAAATTTCAAAAGAGCACGGCATTAGAATTCAGACTGCATCCTCCTCGCACAGCAGCAGACTCACACACACACACATATCTACACATATACTCCCCCGTGAATGGACCGTCTCTGACTCATCTCTCCTTGGTGATTCATCTCCTCCTCCAGACCCCGCCCGCCTTCACTGCCCTGCACTTCACACCCAATCACAGCCCACCGGGGTGACGTGACACGCCGCAGTGTGTGTTTGTGTGTGTCTGTTGTGCAGCGGCATGCAGCCACCACTGAGGCAGCAATACACTTCGGTCAGTCACAGACCCTAGCTGGCCTTTCCTTCTCATTAAAACACCCCCACCTCCGTCCTTGTGTGTGTGAATGCCTCTGCTTGTCTGCCGGAGCGTCTTGAATACAAATTGAGCCCCCGTCACCTGCCAGAGTGAGCCGCAACAGATGCTGCATGGCTTTAGGGAGTTGGCACGAAAAAAGGGAATTGTGAAAATGTATGTGTGCTGGCATACCTTTAACCTCGAGCTCTCGTGCAAGAAAAAAAGAACAACCTGTATGAATCCAATCATCTCACATGTGCTTCCAGCACACGTTGTCCTGCATCAGCGGCTGTCTCGCTTCTCACACACACGCGTTCACTCCGCTCATCTGATATTGAGCAGACTCAGAGGCTGTTTACTGCTGGATACTTTGGAGTAGATTTTTGGCAAATGTTTGCTAAATTTCTTTAGTGAGATGGTCCAGACCGTGTGCTTGGACTGATGTTTAGTCTGTTGTAATCTTAACGTGCCCTTTGCATACTCCAGTGTTATTTTAGTATTATTTATACAGTATATGATAACAGTGTTTAATAATATTTTGAATAAGTTTTTTTTTTTTTATGTTTTCATTTTAGTTTTAGTACTAATGTCAATTTTATTAATTAGGTTGTATATTAACTTTTTTTTAATTTATTTATATATATATATATATATAATCACTTCAACTTATATTTTGCCAAGGCAATATTTTTGTGTAAGTTTTTTTTTTTATCTTTTATGAAAGATCAAATAAAATTCTAATTTTATTTTATTTTTATTACATGTTGACTTATTTCAGTCAATTAACAAAGCAACATTGTTGTTTAAGTTTTTTTTATCTTATCTAATAAAATAAAATTCAAAATTTATTTTATCTGTTTACTTCATTTGTGTCATTTTATTATTATTTAATTTTATTTTAATTACTGAAAATGGCCCTTTTCAAATGGTTAACTCCAATACAAAAACCAAAAGTAAAAATAAAAAGTTTGTTGCAATTGCAAAAGAATAAGCCCAGCTAAAAGGTATTCAAAATGCTATTTAAAAACCATAGCATCAATCTTAGTACCATTATTACAATCTACAACCATCAGTTTAATAGGGTAAAGTTATATCTTAATTTATATAGTTTTTGCATTATTATTTATATAATATTATAGTTATTTTTAATATTCAATTAAATTAAGCAGAGCTGAAAGAAAAGTCTTGTAGCCAAACTAAAATAAAATAAACTGAGATGATAAAACATTTACTCTTCTGAATGAAACTGATCTGAATAGAACTTGAAACATGAATGAAATTAACTGATTTAAATTGCACAGTAAAGCTGATTGAAACTGCTGCATTGAATTAAACCGTACTGAACAGAAATGAATCAATCTGTTGAAACTGAGTTCTTGGTGTTTGTGTGTTCTTTCTGCAGTATTTGGACCAGCAGCATGTGCAGCAACTGAATGTGTTTCAGGCCTCTCTGTCGATCACGGGAATGCCCCACAGACCCCTGGGAAGGGCACAGTCGTCCCCTGTCACTTCTAGTCTTAAAGGAGCGCCTCTGAATGAGGTTCCCATTAAGCATCTCTTCACAACAGGTACACTGCTCTGCCTTCTATCGGTCACATATTGGAGAATTGATCTAAAAGGCAATATGCATAGCAGATCAATCTCAGTGCATGTTTCATATTTGTGACAGATGCTGGTATTGATAGGCTTGCTAGACTTTCATTTGTAATGATCTCCTCATTCTCTCTGCAGGGCTGGTTTATGACACCTTCATGCTGAAGCACCAGTGCATATGTGGCAACACAAACATCCATCCCGAACACGCCGGGCGCATTCAGAGTGTTTGGTCCAGGCTACAGGAAACAGGGCTGCTTGGTCGCTGTGAGGTGAGAGTGCCACCTGCTGGAAGGGTTGTCCAGAAACAATCAATAGGACGTTTATCCAAAAACATGTTTTGGATAAAAAGAAATAATTATTCGGCAAGGATGCATGACTGCAAAGACATTTACAATGTTGCCAAACATTTCTATTTCACATAAACACTGTCATTTAAACTCTCTATTTATCAACAAATGCCGGAAAAAATGGTTTCCACAAAAATATTAAGCAGCATAAGTGTTTTCAACATTGCTAAGAAAATATCTTAAGCCTAATATAAGCATTTTAGAATGATTTCTGGAGGATCATGTGACACTGAAGTCGACGAAAATGTAAAATACCAGATTTTAAATAGCATTTATTTATAAGTTATGCCTCTCAACCAAAATAATAATAAAAAAAAGTTTTCATCGCAAATGTCTGTAATCTGTATCATAGAAGAGGCGTGTAAATAAATTTAAGAGTGGGAACTCAATGTGCTTGTGTGTTTGTTTGTGTGCAGAGGATCAGGGGAAGGAAGGCCACGCTAGATGAAATCCAAACTGTTCATTCTGAGTATCACACGCTGCTCTACGGCACCAGTCCACTGAACCGACAGAAGCTGGACAGCAAGAAACTTTTAGGTGCGTTTAGAAGCTCTCTGTTTAGGTAGAAGTAGCTCCTGCTGTCTTGATATTAGGACACCAAAACAGGATGCTCCTCCCAGTACACCATCCACAAAAAGCTTCCCTTGCTTGCTTGATGGCTTGCTTAAGCAAATCTCCTTTGACAGACGCCTAGGCTTTTTTTTAGGTTCTAGACATTTTCCCACCCCCGCTTCTGAGTCACCAGCGCAGTGTGTGTATGTGAGGGTGAGAAGGTTCAGCTGCGGACAGAGTTGCCATCACTCCACCACCTCCACTTTTATGTGAGACACACTTTGAAGAAGTGCAGGCTGTTTTGACCTTGAGTGCTCTTTGTAGAGCAGCGAGACAGATGATGGTTGCGTCAGCGTCATCCAATGAGCATCCTTGAGACTGAATTAGCATAGCCAATTATGCCATTAACTGAATAGATAATGTGTGAACAACAGATGTGGGCCTAAACATAACACTTTTTCAGATCAGCTTCTGATTTGCCTTTTTTTCTATTTTTTTTTTCCCCTAGGTCCAATAAGTCAGAAAATGTATGCTGTCCTACCCTGTGGAGGCATTGGGGTATGTTTTGTCCATTCATCTGTTTAGTCATCACACTTCTTTAATACAGAACGAACATGTAACTGTAATTAACGGGAGGTATTTACCAACAAAACAGAATATTCTGGCAAATAATGTAGGCAGGAATTTGTCATTAGGATTAGTTAAAGTAGGCCATTGTATTATTAGTTATATTGGTTTTAGTTTTGCTTTGACTGTTCAACCTTACTTTCATTTGGTACTTGGTTATTATTAGTAGTATCTACATGTTTTATGGTTTTGAATAATATAACATTATTATTATTATTATTATAGCATTACACAATAGATTATTATAAATATTTAGGTTATAATAAAACATCAAAATTATTAATATCATTAGTATTTTTGCTGATGTTGGTATAAAATATGCGTTAACCATTTTAATAAAATAATTATTATTAGTAGTACTATTAAACATGTTTTAATTTAAATTAATTAGTAAAGAAATATTAGGTTATTGTTTATTGTTGTTAGATTGTAATATACATTACTATTATTAAATTATAATAATAAATTAAAATAAAACCTTTAAATAATAGTGATGTTTTAAAATGTATTAGTTTTATATTATTATTAATATTATTATTAAATGTTTAATATATATGTATATACACATGTTTTATAAAAACATCTAAATAATAATCATTATTGTTATTAAGTATAATATTAAAATAAACACAACAACAATAATAATAATGTTGTATAATACATTAATAAATGAATTTATTATTATTATTACTACTGCTACTACTACTTGGGGTTTTGCACTGATGAATTGTCCTGCAATAAAAACCGGGACATTTATATTAAGGAATGATGTAATGTCCTGTAGGTGGACAGTGACACGGTGTGGAACGAGATGCACTCGTCAGGAGCGGTCCGGATGGCGGTGGGCTGTGTTATTGAGCTGGCATTCAAAGTTGCTGCTGGAGAACTGAAGGTTCATATTCATTTCTCTTACCACAGCTTCATGTTTAATTGATGTCCTGGCATTAATATTCAGTGCTTGTATTACATCACATCTCTTCTGCCGTCCTCATCCCCCTTCTCTTCTGTTTTTGTCTGATGGATAGAACGGCTTTGCTGTGGTCCGTCCCCCTGGTCATCACGCGGAGGAGTCAACTGCCATGTAAGTGAGAGTCTGTGTACAATATATTATTAAAAAAACATTTAAATGCATCGTGCAAAGTCGTTTACTTCATCATAATTACTCTACATAAAGCAACAAAATGCATTTTAATGATTCATGTCTGGGCTTCTATGTCTTGGTGTGAGTTTTGTGTTATCTAGATGGATAAATCATGTATGCATGTTCACATGAATAACCGTCCACTGCTCTGTGTGTACTTTGGCAGGGGTTTCTGTTTCTTCAACTCAGTGGCCATCACTGCCAAACTCCTGCAGCAGAAACTCGGGGTGGGCAAGATCCTGATCATAGACTGGGTGAGTTTTTAGGAGGGGATTATTATGTAACTGTCCACATGTGACAAGCAGTTTTATTGTAATAGAACGACAAAGAACAAAACCAGACTTGAGTTACAAAAACGTCTTCCAATCCCTTTCATAGGATATTCACCATGGAAACGGGACCCAGCAGGCCTTCTATAATGACCCCAATGTGTTGTACATCTCACTGCACCGTTATGATGATGGTAACTTTTTCCCAGGCAGCGGAGCTCCTGAGGAGGTAACAACATTTCACTCTCTCTGGAAATAGTGACCTCCTGTAGTCACATGACCAAAACGGTCTTTTATTTCTAACTGGCCGTCTCATGGACTCCTCTCTAGGTGGGTGTAGGTCCAGGAGAGGGCTTCAATGTCAACATTGCCTGGACAGGTGGAGTGGAGCCACCTATGGGTGATGTGGAGTATCTAACCGCCTTCAGGTAAGATCTGCACTTCCTGTCTATCAGAGTGAAACCTTATACAAAATATTGCCCCACTTTTACCATTAAATCAAAGTGATTGCTCTTTAAAAATGCATCGTGTTTCTGGAGTAGACCTGCATAAAGATGTGCCGATCGTTTGTAAACCAGAGTCTTGCTGTCTTTGTGTTTGCAGAACGGTGGTGATGCCCATAGCCAACGAGTTCTCCCCGGATGTAGTGCTAGTGTCAGCTGGTTTTGACGCTGTGGAGGGCCATCAGTCCCCCCTGGGTGGATATAATGTCACCGCCAAATGTGAGTTTACTGTTTCTCTGTTTTCAGGACTAGAGATCAGATTCCGCAAATGCTGCTTTCCCTTTGATTGCATAAACTGGTTGCATTATACACAAACAATCCAATTATTTATTTCAACTTGGACTACCTCAGTAGGTCATTGCTTTGGGGGTCAGCAGTAAATATTGCTGTCACGCTGGTAGTACAACTAGAGCAATAGAATAATTCAGTTAAAATTGGGGGGGGCGTAAAGGTTTGCTGAAGGCTTCGGAGTTTGTTTATAGATCATGAATTACCCAGCATGCTCCTGGCTCTCTGTGTAGGTTTCGGCCATCTCACTAAGCAGTTGATGAAGTTGGCTGGCGGCCGTGTGGTTTTGGCGCTGGAAGGAGGTCACGACCTCACCGCCATCTGCGACGCATCCGAGTCCTGCGTGGCTGCATTGCTTGGAGATGAGGTGCCTGTCATTCATTCACACACATCACAACAGTACATGATATTATTATATTAGAGCTGCATAACTCTTATGTTTTAACCCCTCATGTTTTGTGGTCTCGGTGATAAAACAAAAGGTTTAAGCTTCAATAATATGTGCGCAAATTGATTTAATTAGTTCAGAAGAACATATTTAAACTATTTGAGGGGTAAATATTTATTATTTAATATTATTCAATATAATTTTTACACATACGTAATTAAAGTTTCTGGGACTTTTGAACATAAAAAACAGCAATGTCAATATTAGGTTTTTAATAGTGTTCCTTTTTATGAAGTGATCATAAATGAGTACGTTTTGTGTGTGTTGCAGTTGGATCTACCACTGACAGTGCTTCAACAGAAACCATGTCCAAAAGCCACAGCCTCGCTAGAGAGGGTCATCGAGATTCAGAGTAAGTGAAAAAGATTGCACTCTTTACATTTTTGTTTACTTCACACCCTTTTACCCAAAGCGACTTACAAATGAGGACAATCGAAGCAATCAAACCAACAAAACAGCAATAGGTCACACTTTATTTTAAGGACCAGTTCTCTTTATTAATAAACACACAGACTTTTGTCTCAGTAAACTGATCATTTGCTTCTTATTAATAGTTAGTAAGATAGTTATTATGTTAGGTAATGGGTATAATTAGGGATATAGAATACTGTCATCTAGAATATTTTCTGTATAAGTACTAATAATCAGCCAATGTGTGAATAATAAGTTAATAATTATTAGCGAGAATTGGCCCCTATACTAAAGCGTTACTGAGCAGTAATATGTAAATGGTGTGAAAAGTCTTGATTAGTCTAATGCAGAACATGTAGCAAGGTTTTTTAATAACAGATGGAATAGGAGTTAGAGGGTCGAGTAGAAATAGAGTGCAAGTGTCACAGGGTCAAGTGTATATTTGAGAGAAATGTTTTTTTTCTTTACATGTTGTATTAATTTCTATATTTTTTCATTCATTTATTCATTATTGTACGTTATTTATATATTTACATTTTTAAATGTTGTTGTCTCGCAGCGAACTGAAATAAACATTAATATTTTATTTCAGTTATGTTCGTTTTTCCAAGTAAGTTTGGTCTAATAATGATCTTTCTCATTATTTGTCTTCTGGTGGTCTGCAGGTAAGCACTGGACATCTCTGCAGAGGCTGGCTCCAACAGTGGGTCACTCTCTAATGGACGCTCAGAGACGTGAGAAGGACGAGGCAGACACTTTAACCGCCATGGCCTCTCTCACTGTGGACAACGATCAGCAAAAGACCTCCACAGAAACCAGCAGGTACTGGAACTCCACAGCCTATTGCCTGCTGTTATGTAGACGGTTTAATACATCATGTTGACCCTTCATTAACTGTTGACCAATCGCTCCTTCCTCAGATCAGCAGACGAGCCGATGGAGGAGGAGCCCTTGTTGTAGAAAAGCGACTACAGCGCGTCACTGCTCCAACCTTCTTGTCCACGCGTGCTTGGCACTGGTCACCCTGACGTCACGCCTCATGTTCCTCCTCCCAGCTCTTTGATTGGTTCCCTCGGTCCTTCACTCATTTCCAGGTGCTTGACTGACACGTTCACAGCCCACCCACTTTGGCTTTTCTGAGGTTCAAGCATAGCAAACTGTTGCCGAAAGGGGACGACAAGGCATGATGAGTAATCACAGGACCGCTCCAGTGAGGGTTGCGCAGCTGGACCGGCCGAACAATGGAGTGCTCTTCAGAGAGAGGCCTTCGATTTCATTTTCTCATCGTATTGGACTGAGGAGGTAAAGAAGAAAATGCGGAAAAAAAATCAAAAGAAGCGGAGGAAGGGAAAACAATGTGACAGCACAGGGATGTTGTCGCTCAGAGGGGCGCGTAAAGCTTTGTTTTCTGTACAAAGTATATGTACAAAGTTCCAAAAAAAGCCAACAAGCAGCAAAAATACTTCAGCACAAACACACTTATACACTCATTCACGAGCAACACGCTTCCCAGAACAGGAATGCGCTGCGTCGAAACACCTTTTGCAGACAAGTATACTCGTTTACACTGTACCGTGTCGATTTTTTTGGTATACTTGTTCATCTGTATAATAGCCTGTTATGAAAAGCACACAAACATACAAGAACAATAAGTATATAATATATATGAATATACATACATACATATATATATATGTATATGTGTATATATATATATATATATAAGCATATATATGTAGGTTTGTGTGTACCGTATACACATTTGAATATACAAAAAATATGTAAGTACTTTATATCCCCTATGGAACATTTTCTTATCAGCTGTGGTTGTACATACATTAAAAGAGCCTGCAGACTTTTATCCAGAAGTGGAAGAACGCTGGTTAGCCTTTTTTCCCAGATGCATTTCTTTTCTCTCAGAGAAAACAGAACTTTTTTGGAACATACAGCTTTGCTATGACATACTCGCACATAAACGTAAATAACGGCGACCCGTCCGTTTTACGACAGAGGTGTAAAATACAAGGAGAGGATTTTCAAAGCGTCCACATCTCGACCTTCGGTGGAGAACAAGGATGTCTCAAGAAAGACTTTTTTTTTTCCAAGAACTTGGTGCCTTTTATACTAAGGAAAACATTTGACAACACCAATACTTAACGAATCGAGAATACTCAGACTTAACTTTCATTGGTTTGTTTGTTTTTTTCAAATTGCCTTAATTTTTTCAGAGAAAACGAATTTTAGCCATGAACGACGGAGAGCACAAAATGATTATCATCCTCCTCCTGCCCCACTTTCTTTCCATTTCTTTTGTTTGTTTGTTTTCGTTTTTTTGGGGGGAGGGGCGTAAAAAATGTGTTCTTGGTAAACAGTTTTGAGCTTTTTTTTAATTATTATTATTATTGTTTTACTGTTAACAAAAGAACGAATGGAAGCGATTGTTTTATTTATCGGTCGTGTGCCGTAGTCGAGCACATGACATGATTGTTTGGTAACACTGACGATGTTGTGACCAACTTGTTTAGCCTCACCTTCCTTTGTACAATTATTTGTTCGGCTCCCTTGCGCTCTTTTATTTGAAACTTGTTTTATTTCCATTGGCGAGAGAGTGTTATCGGTGAGTTTTTTTATTACGACTTTTTTTTTGTTTTGTTTTTTTGTACAAAAATGTAAAAGAAAAGAAAAACGTCTGTGTCAGTGTTAATTTCGTCATTTGATTTGAAGTATTCTCTGATAAGGAATGTACAGCATGGTACAGATATCATCAGTGATGTTGATTTATGTCACTATGCGGTTTATTCGGCATTGTCCTTTTTCAGGATTTAACAATATTTTTTCGGGCAATGAGTGACTACCACTTTTTCTTTTTTTCGTTTAACACTAAAATAATCTATATTTGGTTACATTTCAGTCATCTTTTGATATAGCTTTGATGCTATGGAAACGGTTATTTTTCACCAGACTAATTAGTATTGTTCATAATTGTCGTCTAATAGCTGTATGCTGGTTAATCACTTGTGCACTTGTGGATGAAATGCAACGGCTTGTTTATGACCCTGAAATAACGATCCTTCATTACATTTTCACTGTGTGACAACAGCTTTTTGGGGGCCAAATTCGATTTAATCCGCTGCGTCTTTATTTCCCGTCACCCTCTTGCTTTAGCAGTGTCACAGAAGCAGCATTACTCGGTCTGAGTAAGTAAGTAACGTTACTTGTTTTTAACAAGACTGAATCGGGCCTCGAGCATCTTGCACTAATAACTACACTGTAGGTCCGAACCTAATCATGTTTTTTATTTTACTTTCAAGTTCTCAGACGCAAATTAAAGAGGCATTAAAAGCAGAGTGAATTTTCTCAGCAAACGTCAACGTTTTATTTTTTTGTACGTTCATCGAATCGCCGATGAACTTGATGTTGAAACGTTAGAAATTTCGCTGTGCATTTCTCGACTCTGCTCACTTTTGATTTATTTATTTGGAGTCAGAAATGACCGCTGAAAGTTGCGTTGCGTTGCTTATGGGTTGAAGTTTGTCTCATTGTGAACCGATGAAAAATTACGACGGCCTCATAGCCCTTGGGCAATAACTTTTTTTTTAAAGATATATTACAATAGCTAAAAGCGAACGGCCAGTTTTTTTCACAACAACTTCAACAGTCGTCTGTTTGTTACGTCATCATCTGATAAAGTATTTATACGTGCTGTTTTTTCAACACTAACATCACCTTCAACCAGTCTCAAAGCGTCTGTTGTCGGTCGTTATTATTACCGTCAAGCGCATCGACTTGCTTTTCGCGCGAACTGCGGTTAAAGAGAAACAGGAAACAAACACTTTGTGAAAAACCAGGCTAACACTAGCCTCTGTATTTAGATACTGTAATATACACTAAGAGATTTTCCCTCTTCTATGTGGCTATGGGATGTGCTGTCTGAATCAGGAACTACTGTGATCAGGTTTCGTAACGTTTGGATGTAGATCACCAACCATTTGTGCAGAGTTTTGTATTTTCACCTTATATGGCGTCATACAGTTTCTTGACCGTGCAGTTGGTGGTGAATGCTTTTACTCTGTTTCTTTTCCGTTCCTCTTATACTTTTCTGGATGGACCCTGAGAAGTCCCTTTTTTTTTTGAGACCTTAACCTTCTCTTTGGGTGCGTTGAGATGAGCAATACATAGAGAGAGGAAATGATCGCTCAGATGTAATACAGTACGACGCTTGGCTTTCTTAAAGGAGGCGCCGAGGGCGATGGTTGGTTTTTCTTAATGGACGCTTTCCAACGCGTTCTCTTTCACAACGACAAAGAAAACTACGTCAACGGCGTGAACAGGGCCTTATGATGGACACCGGGAAACCTCTGTATGTGTAAAAGACATCGACATTCGCCGTGGAAGATAGCTTTACTGTCTCTGCCACATATTTTGCTATTGGGTAAATATGTATATTTATTGATAATTCATATGTTGTGTATATGTAGTGACCTATGATCGTCGAGGTTCAAAGAGTGCTTGTATATTTTTTGACTTTTTTGAAAGAGAGGTTGTGTCTCCTTCACTGTCTCTTCATTTCTTTTGCTGTTTCGCTACATCACTCGTTGTGATTGGGTGTTTCAATTTGTGAGATCTTTTAACCTTGGATTTTTTCTCTCTCGCTCTTGACTCTCTCCTCTCTTTCTTGTCTATCTTCTGGTCATATTGATATGCAGAAGTTATCTGAAATTATCAAAGCACATTCCCTGATTTATTGTGTTCTTTCGATGCTTTCATGTTGCGACAATACAAAGGTGTGTATACTAACTGCTACACACATGTATATAGGGTGCATATATGTGTACACATGTGCAATACACGCTATTTGAGCAATCTATTACTGTGACTATTAATCATTAAAAATTGCTGTCCCTTTGAAATCCTGCTGGTTGTTTGTTTGTTTTTCCCAATGTAAATACAGCTGAACGTATAAAGGGGATCCTTGGAGCCAGTAGTGATACAGTATACAAGCCTTTTTCCTTTTCGTTTTAACTTCCTGCAGTGCAGTCTGTATATGCTCTGCATATCTTAAATTGGTAAATAATATTATTAAATGCACAGGTGTTTTTTTAAAGCAATAGTCCTGATGTAATTAGGCTAATTGTTTCATTCATCTTGTTATATTTTAATGATTCTTTAAATAATTAAATCACTTTTAATTTTTACATTTTTTTTTACTATTATTGTTTTTAAAATGTATCTAAAATTATTTTATGAGTTTATAATTTAATAATGATATTTGTTGATTTGGGGGGGGATGTAAATGAGAACATATACATTGCTAGACAAAATTATATTGATTTATATATTTTTATTTTTTATTTTTATTTATATTTTTTTGCTATAAAATAAGTAAAGACAAAAATTTGCATATTGTGGGTGAGGTGGATTTATAGCTCATACATTATTTAATTAATTGTATTTGTTAATGATTTAAATTTTTTTTATTTTTTTACTTTCATCATTTAGGTCAAAGGGTTTTAAATTGTCTATAGGAAATTAGTGTAAAAAAACTTTTACAAAAACCCTTATAAGAAAATATTACAGGTGTGCATCTTAACACAGAACAATGACACTGACATGTTTTAAGATGATTTGACAGAGCAAGATATTTTCATTTTGAGACAGCTCAAACATGCAATTTAGTCTGGGACTAGCTTAAGCTTTGTCTGTGAAACTGGGGGAATATATAGGCTAGCTGCCTTTAAGGGGGTGCTTTGAAAGCGTGTCCATCATATTGGGGTGTATGAAGCAAAAAAAGGCCTGATTTAGGTCTCATAAAGTAAAAACAAGCTCTCTTATGTTTTCAAGCATCCTTGTGCATAAACCGGAAACATTAGTAAGTGAGAAGTGCATGAATGAGGGCGTGTAGTGCACTGTAGTAAGATATTCCTGATCTACTACTTCATAGTAACGTGGGCGTGGCTTGGTTCTCAGCGTCACTTCATTCATTCGCGCGGAACGCCTCCTCGCGCATCCACCCGTGCTGACGCGGCTGCGCGTGTTTACGTGAGGCAACGGCTCCCGTTTCCTGGCGGAGAAGATGGCGGCTCCTGGTCCAGGGGAGTATTTCAGCGTCGGGAGCCATGTCTCCTGCATCACCTGCCTGGGGCAGCGCCTGCAAGGCGAGGTCGTCGCTTTTGACTACCCTTCCAAGATGCTGACTTTGAGTATCCTTTTGTCATCTCGGCTTGTCATTGAGTCATCGGGATCCACAGTTGCAAGAGGCCTGGTCCGGGCTAAAGCCAAAGACATTTCCAGCACGGCGAAGACAGTCCACTCGCCCTTCGCTTCCGGGTTTAGCGCGTGCTGAGTCAGGTGCTGCTCGTTTGAACCTCCGATTGGTTACGGCGTTTTAAAAGCGTGCTTTTACGTTTTTAAGTATTGTAGTGTTTCAGAAGATAGTATTACTAATCATTGTACTACTCGGTCCTCGTGTTCACAGAGAAAACCTGGATTTTTAATATGCGCGTAAAAATGATAATTCCTGTACTGAATTTAAATGCAGTGTCTAGTTATTGGTAGATTTTGCTCACTTGTGTAGAGCATTAAATGGATACAAAGCCGCGGTGATGTCAAATTGACGCTTTTTTTAATTGTATAGATTTTGATTCATCACTGGGAGTCGACTCTTTTGAATCAATTCAAAATTCAAGCCTAAATTCGCTTGCCATTAGTCCAATTCGATTTTTTTTTTCATGCGTTTTTTTTAATTTCCTTCGCAATTTCGCAAAATAACCTAAAAGCATATTTTTTATTTTAACGTCTTTTAATGTTATTTTAATAACGTATGGTCGTCATCTGTCATGCTTTAGTCGTGTTTTGTCCCTTTAAATCTCATGACACGCGGTATAAGGAAATTCATAATGTTTGTAATTATACTTATTTTCCTAAGAACCCTGAGATTTCAGAGAAAGTGAAACGAGTTGGTGCATAGGGTTAGCTAGAATGATTCATTTGCTGAAAACACAGTTACACGCCTTCGCTTGGCTCAATCATTATTAGCAGCAATCTCAAAGACGAGTCATGACGAGAAGCCGATATAGAACACATGCATGCTTCTCACTTTAACGCGTTTATTCGCGGTATCTTTTGAACTGCAGTTACAGAGCCGCAATGGAAGTGAATGGGAGTGGACAGGCTGTCAAATACAGCATTGCTGCTCTGTCGTGCAGAGATGTGCGCATGCGTGCTTGGGGGGCGTCAGCTAGCCTGAACGCTAACAGCCCAGTCTCTCTGCCTGACACAAAATGCGCATCCTGACGACCAATAGCTGTACTTAATGAGGAATTTCAGTGTGTTTTTACATAACGTACACATCTTTTTGTATTTATCCTATACATCATGTCCTGTTTTGTTCATTGCAGTCGTTCGGTCACATTGAGTACCTCGTGTGCTGCAATTCCTGTTAAACGTTCAAATAACTGTCACAAAATGCTTTGCTCGAGGAGATTTCTAAAACTTAATATAACAGTGATTTTATTGTTTAGCTCAGCCCATTGGTTTACATATAGGTGACCCTTAACAATCACCAAAGGAAGCTCATTCAAATGGTCATTGGCCACAGGTTAAATTAAACACAATACATTGGATTAGTGAATTATATAAATAAATTGTGCACTTAAGTTTTGTTGATTTTAAACAACTCTCCATGGTGTTGGTGTGATTGTCAGGATTCCCAAAGCCATTGAGAACCTAATGAAGTCATCTCTTCTTGTAACGTTGAAGTCTTAATGACACGGAAGTAGTGACGTAGTAGTGTTGTGATGTATATCTGTGAATGTAACTTGCATCAAAAAGAAAAGCCTAAGCAGTGTTGATTTTGCAGTCGTCACCAGCTCTGCTTCTTCAGTTTGAAGTATTAACAATTGTTTACAAAATGCATCAGAAAAACCATCATATCCAGAATCTGGACTGGAAACGGGTTGCTTGTCTTTAAACCATGACAAAGCTTCCTAAATATAAAAATATAGCACCAAATATTGGTCCCTATGCATGCACAAGCAGTGGCCATGGGCCCCTGTAAGCTCGAGGTACACGACTACCTACGATTCCCATTTAATACATCAATCAACTGATGCATTTACCCAAAATATTAGCTTTAACATTAGTTAACAACATTTATTGTGATCTTACAATTAAATTTAAAGGAAAATAAAATTTCACTCCTCAGGGGCCCTGGTAATTTAGTCCCCCCTGGCTGTGGAGCTGGGTTTGACACCCTTGTCTTAGCCAGTCATAGCAGTGGGCCTTTACTTCAGTCTACAATCCACCATTGTCTATTCAACGAGCGTTGATGTGATGAGAGAGGGGTCAAAAACAGCACCGAAAAAAGCCTATTCTTAGCGTATAAATCATATAAGATGAATGGTACAAGAAAAGACAGTTTGTGACCTCTTTAAAGTCAGCATGATTGACCACAGCACTCTCTCCTCAGATGAATGCGGCTCATATCTGATTGCACTCTGTCATGCTAGTAAGCAGCTTTCTCCATGACACTCATCTCCTTGCTGACAGACACTGATGTCATTTTATCCTGTTTGTTAACATGAGATGCTTAACATGAAACTAGATCGGAGATATACACACAGCTAATATACAACACTGATCCCATGATAATATATCGATCTAGGTGGCTTCCATCTCTCATGCGCTATTTTAATACATACATATTTCCCAAACACCTGCCTTGACTCGTGTCATCAGAATGTGCCCCGTCCAGCGGTAAACCCAATCTCAGCGATGTGGTGCTTGTGAACTTGGCCTATGTGTCGGATGTGAATGTCATCAGTGACCGGGCCGAAACTCCTCCCCCTTTAGCATCTCTCAATTTTAACAAGGTAAGGTCAAATGATGACCTATTCCATGTGCATGCTGTTTATTTGTTATTTGTAACGTCTTTCTATTTCTTCATCCCTGTGCAGCTTGTAAACAGAGCACGGGCGGAAAAGGAAGACAAGCTGTCGCAAGCTTATGCAGTTAGTGCTGGAGTCTCTGTAGAGGGCCAACAGCTGTTCCAGACCATTCATAAAACGTAAGTGATGGGAGTACTGAAATGCTTATCTTTAGGTTCAAGTTTTCGTGCAGTGTGTAACACAGCCTTAAGTGAATGAAAACATCCTGCAAAGTCTTAAACCTGAAAGTGCACCGTGTATAAAGTTATTGTCTCTCAAAAGAAAGAGTCGACTCTGAATCATTGAAACGAGTCGTGTTTAAAATGAATCATGTTGACCTCAACATAAAAGATTACCATATTTCCTTGCCACTTGTTGATCTTTTTGCTGGTCTGAATGAAAACGCAAAATCCTTCTTCACCACTAGGTGCTGCTTTTAGAGCGGGAAAAATAGCCGAATTTCACAGTACACAAAGCAGCACTGCTCTCACAAATGCTGCTTTATCCGGCATTACAAGCATGATGAATTAAAAACAGTGCAGATTAGTGCCACGCACAGGAGGGAAGAATTCATTAAGTAAATTGTTTGGGAGTCATTGAGCAAATAAGGTAAAAAAATAAATGCATATTGTAAGACAAAGAAAGTGTTTTCTGACCTTGCATGCATGT
>JAUCMT010000068.1:18033163-18055104 GCA_032357475.1 Enteromius thamalakanensis
TACAGCTGCAGCAGCGCGCCAGCGCCGCGTCAGGCACGGTTCTGGTGTGTAAAGACACAGAAAACGCGACGCAGCCGACACGCATCAGAAACGCCACGCACACTCCACGCATCCAGTGTGTCACCGGCCTAAGTGAATTGTTTTCTGACCTTGCATGCATGTCAGCCTGTTATTCGGGCCTCCCAAAATATGAACCTTTCATTACCCATTATAGGGGCACTGTAAGTATTATTATTATTATTATTATTATTATTATTATTATTATTATTATTATTATTATTAACAACTGTCTGTATTGTGGATGAAATGTTGAAAGTGATTATATCAAACAGAATGAATGGTTCACTTTCTTCCTCTCCGTCTTCACCCCCAGCATCAAAGACTGCAAATGGCAGGAGAAAAACATAATAGTGATGGATGAAGTGGTCATCAGCCCGCCATATCAAGTGGACAACTGTAAAGGCAAAGAGGGCAGTGCTTTAAGCCACGTGCGGAAAATAGTGAGTCGTCTCAACTCTGTTCTACACTAGTGAGGTCTGTAAGATTTCTTTTTTTTTTCTTTTCTTGAATTTTTTTTTTTAAATTCAGCAAGGGTGCATGATGCTAATTCTGTTCCATCAAAGAATGCTTGTGGGAATAATGCATCGCTTAATATTAAGCAGCTGTTTTAAATGGTGGTAAAATACAAATAAATTTACTTGAGCAACAAATCAGCATATTAGAATGAGTTTTGCCAGTACAGAATTAAATTATTTGTATATATATATATATATAATATATGAGTTCAGATGCAAAAGCCTCTAAGTACGTCTGACATTTTTCTGCAAAACTGGCATTTCTTTCTGGCTACTTAGGTTTTTATGTCCTTCCTAATGGGTTAAGGCTGGGATTTTTCACATGTGAAGTGAATGCACTTGATGAACATACAACATGTGGAGAGCATTCGCTCAGTGTCGTTATCTCGTTTTTGACTTTTAGAGACTTTTGCATTTGAACTCTTCATATATAATTTTTTTTTTTTTTTCAAATTAATAATGCTTCATAGTGTTATAGTTAAACTGTATTTGTGTTTTGGTCAAATAAATCCAGCCTTTGAGAGCATAAGAGAATATTAGTGTCTATAGTGAGCTTCAGCCCAGGAATGTAAGTCTAAAATATCTTGATCGTCTAGCTAGTTTACTAAATATTCATTCATCTGCATGAAAATATTCATTTTGTCAAATAGGTAGCTTTTTGTAAAGCTTGTAACGTACGCTTTAATTCCTATTCCAAGCAAATAGACAGAAGGCCAAATCATTTACTGATCAAATGAATGGATATAATGTGTTCTGCTGTGCTAATCTTTGTGCTCTCTGTCCACAGGTGGAGAAACATTTTCGAGATGTGGAGAGCCAAAAATCAGTGCAGCATTCACAGCAAGCTCAACAAACACAGAAAGACTCTGCTTTATCATCATGAGCCCAGGCTCAGAGAGAGAGGGAACATTATGCTGACAAAGGAAGTGTTGTTTGTTTTAAATTAATATTTACTGATGTTTGGAGTTTTTTTTTTTTTAACCAATCGCCAGACAAAGGTTGAGATAGCTGATACTCAGCGTTTTCAGCAAGGATGACGGTCCTACACGTCTGAAGAGAAAATCTGCTTCCACTGACAAAAGAGAGGGCAAAAATAGTGCCGTCTTAAAAAATTATTTCATGTAGAAAACATATTTTCCTACGTCACTCACCCCATCCCAACCCCACTCCCTGAAATCTTTTTTCTTCCCCCTCCTATCATCAAACAACTCATTTGTTCATTACTCGGATAGCCAACAACGAAATCACATTTTCTCTTCTAATCCATAATCTTCCTACTACAAAATATGGCACTAAGTGTGTGAGGGTAGAACAAAAAACTCTTTTCCTAAGTTATAAAGCCGCTTAGACGGGATAAATACAGTTGTTTTCCTTAGCGCTTGATTTTTGAGCTGAAGGTGGAGTAAGGGGAAATTGAATTGCACTTAGCATCTACCCAACATCTCATATTCCAAAACGTTTTTAATAAAATACGAAGCTCCCTTGTTTTACTTTTAAATGTCACTTTTTAAGTGATAGACGAAGGAGTTACACTCTTGAGTACTGTAAGCATCCTTTCAGTTTACGTGTAATATATTATGTTGTAACTTTCTTCCATATTTGGTCCTTGCCATGAACGCCTCTTCCATAGTGGGACCATTTTCTATGATGCAATGTTTGTATTATTGATATTATTTCCGAACACATCCAAACTGGAAGGGTACATGCAGTGACCGATGAGAGACTCGCATTTCTTCGTTATTGCGGCTTTGGTGTGTGTGAGCGTTAGACGGCTCATATCCTGCTCATCTCTCACGACAGGACTGATCTCTTTTCTGAACGGGAATATTTGTAATCACCTTTTTGGGAAAAGGAAATGTTAAAGCGATATCTTGCCATGTTAAGAGACTGGGACAGGGGGGATGGGCAGCACTGGCTCAAAGCCGAAATCCTCCCCGTCCCAGCCTCGTGAACCTTGTAGCCTGATGGAGGCTCTAGCAGTGGCGCCAAGCTGTGACGGGCACCCGCGTTCATACCAGTTTATATCGCTGTGTTAACAGGGTTGCTGTTCGCCTATAGGTTTCTTTCGCAGTATTTTATTTTTTATTTTTCAATAGCAATGAAGAAATAAAAAAGAGAAAAATCTTACTTGTACGGGTGTTAATCATTTATATTTTACTATATTTGCTCATGAGGAGATAAAACAGTATAGCTATATATTGTGTGTTCGGGACAACAAAACCAGTTAAATAGGTCAGTTTGTTACTGAAAAACAATAAATACATTGGCGTAAGGTTTGTTAGGACCGGACAATATTTGGCCGAGATACTATTATTTGAAAATCTGGAAACTGAGAGTGGAAACAAGTTTATAATATTTACAGAAGGAAATTTATGGATGATGTTTGCTTATATGCAAATGATTTATGGCATGAAAGAAAAATCTATCATTTTGACCCCTACATTGTTTTGTTGGCTATTTTGGCCACCACTGTACATTAATTAAAATGATATATCCTAGTCAACATAGTCAGGGTAGAGAAGAGTTAGTGAATCATTTTGTCAGGGAGTCATAGGGCCATTGTTGAATGAATTTGAATGTATACAGCCTTGACTGGAATGAATCATTGATGCGTAAGGTTTTCCATTATTCACGTACAAACGTATGCATTATTTAATCACGCATCGTCTCGTGTTTCTGCCCCTGACCCCCATTCACATCCAGGTCCATAACGTCTGCAGTCTGCAGCCTGAGCACGTATGCGTAACTTTAGCAGTGAGATATAAGTATAACAATCGCACTAATGCTTATTTATTTGTTCTTATGTTAAACGCAAATATAAATGTGAGAAAGCTAGGCGTCTAAAATCAGTCTTAATCGAGATTCGACTGGTAAATTTTATAATACGGTAAACCGGTGAATTCGGTTCGTAATCCGCGCGCATGACAAGGAGTTCCGGGGACATACGCTAGTGATTTATTATGTAGTAACTGTATTAGATGAGACAGGCTTGAGCAAACGACGACATATTTCAAAATTTAGACCATATTGTGGAATGCAATCGCATTGGAGTTTCATCAGAAGAAAAAAGGAAAAGGATACAAGGGTTATACCAGGATAGTCGAGGTTTAGGCCTAATGCGTGTTGGATTATGACTAAATGTGACAGCTGCATTTCTGAGCGCACGGATTGTTATTTTGAGTCGGATCTTTCTAATAAATCTTGAACCGAGTCACAAAAACTGTTTATCAAATACATGACGGTAAGCTACATAAAAAGATCTGAAAATGTTTCCATGACATTTTATCGAAGTTAATGCGGAAAGGTTCATTTTAGTAACAAGGCTATTTATAAACAAGCAAAAGCAGATTAATTATTTTTGTAAAATTTAATGTAAATTAAATTCATGTTCTAAATTAATTGTTTGAGATGAATCCTGTCTGCAGCCAACTGAACTGACACAAAATAATAATAATAATAATATATACATGCCACTTTGTGGACTGTTTTGGAGCATGTACATGCACGCTGCATTTATTAGATTTAAAAAAACACAAAAAACTGATATTGTGGAAATATTATTTGACTTTAAAATAAACGTGTTAATATGATTTAAAATGTAATTTATTCATGTGATACAAAGCATCATTACTCCAGTCTTCAGTGTCACGATCCTTTCAGAAATCATTCTAATACGCTGATTTATTACTAGAATTGTTAATGTTGGAAACAGTTGAGCAGCCAAATATATTTTTTGGAACCTGTGATTTTTTTATTTTTTTATTTATTTATTTTTTCTTCTCAGGATTCTTTGATGAGTAACAAGTAAAAAACAGCATATTTTTTTACCAAATATAAAACATTTCTAAAATGTAAATCTATGCTATTACTTTTACTTGGTTAATAAAAGTATTAATTTCTTTTTCAAAGAAGAAAAAATAAAAATGTACTGATCCCAAACTTTTTGGACTTTCTGAACTCAAACCTTTTTATCCATTTAAAAGAAATGCTCCTCTTTTCAATATTTGAATGATCAAAGAATCCTAAAAAACCTATTATGAAAACAACATTAGCTTGTGACGTAATTTTTTCCCCGGTTCTTTGAAAGATGTTTGAAAGAACCGATTCTCGGAAACGAATCTTCTCATCACTAGTTCTCTGCGCTTGCTGGTGTGGAGCCGGACTGAATAACTGAGAAATCAGTCTGTTGTTATTGACTTAGAGAACCACGTTTTTCTTTCTATTTAATGGAGAAAGGGAATAAAACAATAGCTTCAACGACTCGAAATACTCATTAAATGTAATAGTAGCAGTACAGTTTTAATTTTCTCTTGGCAAAGACAGTAAGTTCTCCTCTTCTTTCTTGTATTTGTGTTGTATGAGTGAAAAAAGAGTGAAATTGAGTCGCATATGGTTTTAAGGCGATTAAATGCTACTGATCATTTCAGCTGCACTGCGAATATTCTGCTCATCTGTAAAACCCTAATTTTCCGTTTCGACACAGAAACATTTAATAGAAACTGCAAGCGTTTATCAGGGATCTCGTTCCTCTCCAGGAGAAAGCTGAGGCTCCGCTGCAGGAGAACAATTTGGCGCTCTGCAGAGCTCCTGCTAGCTCTCTTGAAGCTGTCATCGCATCATGTTGCTGTCCATCACGCTGTTTTTACTCTTTCTGACTCCGTCGAGGAGCTCGAGGCTGTGTAGTCACCTCTGCCGGTGCTATGAACACTCAGACCTGGTGGACTGCCACGCCAGAGGTTTTGAGGATGTCCCGCATGGACTTCCCCACGGGACCTGGCTCCTAGACCTGGGAGGAAACAAGCTCAAGGAAATCCGGAGCCGAGCTTTTACTGGCCTTTGGTCTTTGCGTATTCTAGTGCTCTCAGACAGCAGCATCCAGGCTCTTCAAACACAGGTAAGATCACTTATTCCAGAGATCTACCGTTCAGCGCTGTAATCAAATGCACCTGAACTTGCTAATTAAAGTGATAGCTCACCTTAAAATATGAATATTTGCTGAATAATTAGCTTTTTCTTAATTCGTTTTTTTTTTGGAACAGATTTTGAGAAATGTAGCATTAAATCACTTGCTCACCAGTGGTTCCTCTGCAGTGAATGGGTGCCGTCAGAATGAGAGTCCAAACAGCTGAAAAAAACAGTTCACAATTAATCCACACAACTCTCAGGTAATGGTGTGTGAAAAAAAAGCAGTGTCTTTGTAATAAACAACTCCATCATGAAGTTTTGACTCCAGATATTAGTCCTTTATCTATAATATTGCTTTTTTTTTTTTGAAGAAAAAACAAAATGTTACCTTGTTTGATTTAGGAAGGACATATAAACAGCAGCTCTAAACAAATGTAGTGGATTTTGAGAGGACAAGGTATGGACTATTGCGCTGGAAGAAGCGTTACTATGGATTATGGACTATTTTGAATGACGAATTGGGGTTGTGTGGATTATTTTAAAGTTTTTATCAGCTGTTTGGGCTCTCATTCTGACGGCACCCATTCACTACAAAGAATCTATTACTGAGCAATTGATAAAATGCTAAAAAATTTCCAAATCCATTCCACTGAACAAACAAGCTCATCTACATCTTGGATGGCCTGAGGGTAAATCCTTTTTTGGTAAAGGAACTAGTAAATTTTAAATAAATGTTTTTAATAAAGTAGTTCATTTTAGAGTAGGCTTTTACTTTAAGAGAGGGTTGGCGATGAACTCTGCAGGAAATTAGATCTCTACAGAACTGGACACATCAGATTTATTCAGTCCACCTAGCTTTGTTATGTCAATTAGGATTTGATCTGTGAAATCTAGTTGTAGGTTATGAGTTAAAAATATTAGCATTACCCAAATGTCTTTTTCCCCCACACAGGCCTTCTTCTCTCTTTCCTTCTTGGAGAAGCTAGACATGAGCCGTAATAACCTCACTCATATACCTCCTAACTTCTCAGAGAGCCTGTCTTCCCTGCGCGAGTTGCGTCTGGACCACAATGCACTGGTGCTGTTAAAAGCTTTAGGTCTTGAGCATCTGGAGAACCTGGAGAAGCTGGACCTCAGCCACAATCGCATCCGGTCTCTTGAGCCAGGTGCATTCCGTGGCCTGTCCCGCCTGCGTCACCTTTACCTCCAAGGGAACCTCCTGGGTGTTGTGCGAGACGGAACCCTCACCATGATGCCCGCCCTGGAAGTCCTGCTCCTGGGCAACAACAACATCTCTGGGATCGAGGTCAACGCACTAGCGCCTTTGCAAAGTCTGTCTCTGTTGGGTTTGGAGGGGAATCATCTGGAGCACCTGAACTTCAAGACATTCCTGAGCTTGCACACGGCAGCTACGCACCTGCAGTTGGCTGGGAACCCCTGGAACTGTGACTGCGACCTGCACCGTGTCTTCAGCAAGCTGCTCAGCGTGCGGCACCTCCACGTAGACGACTATCGCAACGTAACTTGTCGGGAGCCTTGGCAGCTCGCCGGAGCTTCTTTGGCTTGGGTGGACAGCCAGCTGTGTGTGGCTGAGACGGTCACTGTGTTAGTCATCACCGCTACTGTGATTGTGACCGTGTTCGGTGCCTTGGTCGTGGCGGAGCGAAAACGCAAGAAGCAAAAATACTGGGAACAGAATGAGGGGGAAGAGCAGTAAGGCCATTGTGCAAGAGGTTATAGGACATTTTCTCTTTTGGACTATGAAAACAGATAAAACATCCTGCTTTGACCATTTTTTGGTCAAATCTGCTAGTTTAAGGAAGAAACCGACTGATACTATGAATTGAGTTAATGCGCTGAAAGAAACTGAAACTCTTAAGATGCAATTCGCAAACTTTGAACAAACGTATTTGGTAACTTAAACCTGGTAGAAAATTTTGTAATCTAGGATGCATTAAAATTAGAATCTGTTCTGGATAACCAATTAGTTGTGTGGATGTGTTATAGATTCAATTATTCAGCAAAGATTCTTTTATACAGCAAGGATGCATCAAATTGATCAAAAATTACAGTAAAAACATGCCGTTCCTTAAATTTCTTTTCATCAAAGAGAAATGATGCAATTATTAATTTATAATAGTTTTCAACACTGATAATAAAAAATATTTCCCTAACATCAAATCATGATGATTGGACCCTAACATCAATGAATCATGAAGGATCAAGGATGTGTGTGTGTGTGTGTGTGTGTGTATATATATATATATAACTATAACTGTATTATTGTTTTTACTGTATTTTTGATCAAATAAATGCAGCTTTCGTGAGCACAAGAGACTTCTTTTAAAAACCAATTAAAAAACATTTGCATAAAATTGCATAATTATTTCAGAATTTATTTGATTTTTATGATTATATATATATATTTTTATATACTATTTAATTTGAACAGTTTTCCTTTCCTGTGATCAGTTTTTGTCTTTCAACATTTATTTTCATTTTTACATGACAATAACAACTGTTTTCCTGCGGTCTTGATGTTTTATAGTTTCAATAGAAAATAAAAGCATGTCAATAATTATATGCCTTAGTGCAACAAAAACAACATATTTCCATAGCCTTTCTTCAAACAAACCTCTATCTGTCCTTATGTGCTCCAAACAGCCTGTTAAATTCATTTCTTTCTTGTTGACTGTAAAGCCTCAAAGCTCAAATCTCTGCAGCTGCTGTCAAAGGATTACACATCAATTAATGCGCATGGCTCCTCCAGAACCCTGACTGAACTTCCAAACCTTAATTTAATGATAGATTTAGTGCTGTTGCGTTTGGGGGGGAGCTCCTCCAGGTTGTTACATTGCTCTCTATTAAAAACAAAATAAGACTTGTATCTGCAGTTGCTTTGCTGAGGCCCAGGCTGGGCTTTAAACCTCTGGAGTTTAAGCAGATTTGTGTGGAGGATTTTGTGGACACAGAAAGTGAAGAAATCAAGGTCAGTGAGTGTTTGGCGCCATATGGAGCTCTTACTGACAGCATCAGCTTACCAAACTGGGGACTGTCATATCTCTTTCTTCAGGGAAATACTGCTTTGAGTTGAATTCACACAGCCTAAACAGCCTTTTTGCTCCTTTCTGTCTGACATGTATGAAGGGATGCACTCCAACGTCTGATCGAAGATGTAAACCAATAATCTTATGTTGTTGAACATTTGTCAATATTTGCTGCTTAGAACAAACGGTCAATTCAGATAATCGATTAATTTACATTTAGCTTTAAAGTCCACAAGATGGCATATTCACACCAACAAGCATCAAACCAGATGTGTTTTTGCAGCAGAGGGTGTAAGTGTCCAGTGATTGACTTTAGCATCTGTTACCTAACACAAAAACTACCCTGATCTTAGAAGATATATAATTGCGTAATACCAGACTGTCTCAGAGAATGAATTACAATTTATTTGTTTATGTCATTATTTCCCCCAAGACTGGTTTCAAAATAATGTTAATTGCGTGTTTAATGGCTCAGGAAATACTCTATGATTCCTGGAGTATCACAGTTTCTTGATTCCTGGCTATTTGACCTGGATTAATTCACAGACTCTTCACAGTCTGATTTGCTCTTGGAGGGTTTAGATCAACATCTTGACAAACAAATGTAATAACATTTGACATGTGTAACAAAGTTTTCAGTTTTAAAATAAATTTTCTTTTAAAGCAAAGTTCAATGCAAAGAAAATTTAAAATATTACAATAAAAAAATATATCATGCCAATTCTAATGCTTCAAAATATTGGACATTGTTTTTTAATTGTCTTATATCCAATCAATTTTGGTCTGAGGTTGTTGTGTATTTGATATAGTTTAGTTTAAAACATCTTATTTGTTTATGATAGGCTAATACTTAAAATAAACCCTGGAACACACACACACACACACATACATACGTACAGACCTATCATTTAAATGTTTCTGTCATTCACATTTTATTTATTTATTTATTACTATGTTTCGTTAATTATGCTTCATTTATAACTATTGGTCATTTTATTTTGTGGGATTCATGTAAGCTCCGCCCACTGAAACAAAAACTCTCCTAACACCTGTTTGGATGTAGCCAGACGCTTTTCGCTCTCACTCTCCCAGCGGCTCTTCTCATGGCCAAAGTCAAGAGCGGTTCGTCCGGTTGCAGGGCCGTGGTCATGGCTGGCCAGTTTTGGACGAGACCGCCAGCCCTGAGGCAGCAGAGGAGCGCTCAGCATCAGCGGGAACCAGCCTCGGTGAACCAGCGCATGAGGGCATCCAGCGCCGCGGGACACGGGGGCAAAAACACAGCGTGGAGCCAGCAGGAGCTCCCCAACTACTTCTGGTCCAACCGAACTCTGATCTACAGAGATGTGAAGGCTTTTTTCAAAGAGATTGGAGGAGATCCACGGGAGGCTCGCTACTGGTTAACGCACTTCCAGCGGGCCGGTTCATTTCCAGCGTTTGCGGTTCTGGAGGTGCGCGTCCTGCGAAAAGTTTTAGGCTAATGATACACAGGGCAACTTTTTGAGCAATGTTGCCGGGCATTTATTACATTATTTAACGTTGCTGTCAACAGACAACCAGCTGAGACACAGGGCACACGCCTGATCTAAAGTATCCAGAAAATATGTGGATATTCTCAGTAGGAAAGTAGCCTATACCCAAGCACCATTGCTCAAAAGATATTTTGCCCAGTGTATGATTAGCCTGAGAGTCCAACACATATATTGTATTATTTTATATTACATTTTGATAATATGAATTACGTTTACACATAAGACCTATACACACACACACACACACACACATATATATAACATAATTTTTACACATAAGACCTATATATATATATATATATATATATATATATAAATAAAATGTATGGTATGCAGTAAAAATATATAATTACACACACACACACACACACACACACATATAGTTATTTGATACATTTACATTTAAATACATTCACGTTTAGATGTTAAAATTTAGGATACATATTTTAATGTCACATACTTTTTATATATCCATCCTGATAGACCTCATGTGCTATTAGCCTATAACTTTATGAATTCATATTTATATAATTTGCAATGAATATTAATATAAATATATAACTAGTTTTATAAGTGGCATGTTTGTACATTGTAACCAATATAAATCAGAAGCTATTTAATGTGAAGACTTTGCTGACTCATCCAGGCTGCTGTCTGAATTGTGCATGAGTGTACAGATTCTTTCTCTCATCCTTTTTTGGTTTGTTGACTCTGTAGACAATTGAGCCTTTTTCTGTTTCAGGATCACTGGTCAAACAAAATAACTAATTAGGTAGGCTACACTGCAGATATCTGCAGATATCTTAATAGCAGACATTGTAGTCATGATTTTGTTATATCATATTTTAATTATTAAAATGTATATAGACTCTGAAAAAAAAGTTTGATGTATAAAAAAGACAAGTAGCATATATATCCCCTGGTTTCTAGACTCAAGCCTAGTCCTAGACTAAAATGTAAATCTGAGTAGTAAGTAGGCTGACACCAGCATTTCTAACGTCTACTATCTTATACTAAATAACAAGAAATTCATTTAGAGTCTGAAGCAGATTTTTGCTTCATCTGCAGGTAGACACTTCAGTGTTTGATAGCCGTGAGATGGTTCAGAGTCTGGCCTTCGGGCTCTCGTTCCTGCAGCGGATGGATATGAAGCTTGTGGTGGTGATGGGGCTGCCTCCTGAGATAGAGGAAGAGGACAGCGGCAAAATCGGGACTGAACCCTCCCTCTCCAGGACTATGATGGTGAAACACTGTCAGGCTTTAACAGAAGCGCTTCAGCAGAACTCAGCCAATGTGATGCCCTTCTTTAGCTCCGAGGCCCTCTTACAACAGCAGCACGCTCAGGATGAGAGCAGGTTTAGCAGCCACTTTAACCCAGTGATAATGGGCTGATAATGGCGTCTCTTATCTCCCTGACTGTGTCTGTGTGGTCTCTGTCTGCGTATATGAGCAGTGCTCCCTCTGTGGTCGTGAACTCAGCTCTTCTGCAGTGGACTCTGGACTGCAGGGTGATTCCTCTGGTCTGTCCGGTGGGCCGTGACGCAGCTGGCCGCTCTTCGGTGCTCAGTCCGATCCAGGTCACAGCAGCCATCTCGCAGTCACTGCAGCCGCTCAAAGTCATATTCCTGAACAGCTCAGGGGGCATCCGCAACCAGAACCACAAGGTAGGGCCAAGATCTGAATATGAGTAACAGAAAGCACAGTATTATTTAATTATATTAATGCATGTGTGTTTGTAAGTGTGGGTGTCTGTCTTCTGTTACATACTACCAGTTTAACGTTTGAAGTCTGTTACTTTTCTTTTCAAGTTTCTGTTCATCCATAATAATAATAATACATTTCATGGTTTTCAAAAATATTGAGCATTAATTATTTCTGAAGGATCATGTGACACTGAAGACTGAAGAGTACTGATTTCGAAAATTCATGTGTCACCACGGGAATAAATTAGATTTAAAATTAATTAATTAATATTTTAATTAATATTTTTTTTTAAATATTTTAACAAAACTAATTTTCAATCAGAGTTTTTTTAATGTATCCTAGCTCTTCTAAGCTTGGTAATGGTGGTGGATTGTGGCCATGATTTTGAAGCTCTGTACATTGGATATATCCGCAAGTACTGCAACGTAAAACTACGGGGGTGATCACATGTCCTCAGAAGAAGCTCGATGGGTTTTTGAAAGAAAAATATTTCTAATTTTAAAATTATAATGTAAATAACTGACTTCTGCATGCGTGTCCCTGACAGCATTGAGTTCCGGCTTCTTGGCTAACTTCTGACTTGACATATAATGTATAATGTAAACTGCTTGGGGGTAAATGGGGTAATTCTTGAGGGAACTATTTCTTTAACCCCTTGAGCATTTGTGGGATTTTTTCCTGATTTTTGCATACCTGAATTTAAAACGGTGCCATAATCACATATTTTGGAGTAAACTCAAATGGTCTCATATACAATGATTAGCCCAAATTTGAACAAATGGGGGGAATAATACATATATTATATTTATTTAATAATTTTATTATAAACACAAATAATAAAATTTTCTATTGGATTTTTTATTTTATTTTAAAAAGTCTGTTATTTGAGATCTATTTGTTCCAACTCCTTTCATGAGATTTAATTTGATTCCACTAAAAGTCAGTCAGGATTCTTTATATTCTTTATATCATTTATTTTAAAAAAGGCAATTCATATTTAATTGTAGGAAGGCAAAGTGTCCTCTAGGGGTCTCTATTTTCCTATTTTTGAGAGATCAGGCAGATCCGAAAAAATTCCAACACTTCCCATATCTACCTAGTTTGGGCTAAATGGGTAAATATGGTTTGATTTTACATAGAAGACCTTTGATTTTAACACATGGGTGGAATAATTCAAAATAATTATTGTATTTTTTCACAATCCAACGTGATCCAACTGTGTATGGAGCTAGCGGCTAGTGCGCTGGGGGGGGGTGTCCATTTCACTATAATAGATAGGGCAAAGATGTTAATTAATGTCTCTTTTGAGAAATGTGTACGTGGGCTTTTTAGACATATGTGATGACGTAATGGCGATGACGCAAACGTGTTAAAGGCAAAACTAGTCGCAAATGCTCCATTCAGCTGTATTCATCTGTATCGCCTGTCTTGATTGGGACACTGAAGACATATTAAGATATAGTTTAGGAGTTGTAAGCTCACAGAAAAGTAAGCTTAATCTCATTTTAAATATAACAACCTAATACTTTGGGCTATAATTTAATATAAAGATAATTTAAAGTTGGTGGCTATTTCTAGCACAAGGAAGTAGTGATTGGAGCAAGCATAAGACCTAACAGTGTGTACGGAAAGTATTCAGACCCCCTTAAATATTTCACTCTTTGTTATATTGCAGTCATTTGCTAAAATCATTTACAAGTTTTTTTTTCTGAATGCACACACAGCACCCCATATTGACAAAAAAAACACATAATTGTTGACATTTTTAGAGATTTATTGAAAAGAAAAACAGAAATATTACATGGTCCTAAGTATTCAGACCATTTGCTTAGTATTTAGTAGAAGCACCCTTTTGATCGAATACAGCCATGAGTCTTTTTTAGAAAGATACAACAAGTTTTTCACATCTGAATTTGGGGATCCTCTGCCATTCCTCCTTGCAGATCCTCTCCAGTTCTGTGAGGTTGGATGGTGAACGTTAGTGGACAGCCTTTTTTAGGTCTCTCCAGAGATGCTCAATTGGGTTTAAGTCAGGGTTCCATCTGGGAAGTTCAAGAAAAGTCACGGAGTTGCTGTGAATACTCCTTTGTTATTTTAACTGTGTGCTTAGAGTCATTGTCTTGTTGGAAGGTAAATCTTTGGCCCAGTCTGAGGTCCTGAGCACTGATTTCGTCCAAGATATCCCTGTAATTGACCGCATTCATCTTTCCCTTGATTGCAATCAGTCGTCCTGAGCCTGAAAAACATCACCACAGCATGATGCTGACACCACCATGCTTCACTGTTGGGACTGTATTGGACAGATGAGGAGCAGTGCCTAGTTTTCTCCGCACATAGCACTTAGAATTAAGGCCAAAAACTTCTATCTTGGTCTCATCAGACCAGAGAATCTTATTGGAGTCCTTCAGGTGTTTTTTAGCAAACTCAATGCAGGCTTTCATATGTCTGTTGCGTGGGCTCTGCTGCAACTCCAGGGCATCTGCATACTCAAGTTTTACGTGGCTGCAATATCGTCTTACCACGCCTCTCTGGTAAAAGAAAGTCCTAGCAGCTGCTGGATGCCATAAACATTTCTTGTGAGTACTCTGGTCTCCCGCCGAGGCTAGGAGTCAGAGCGTACTCAACACGAGGTGTGGCAGCCTCTAAGGCCTTGTTATCTGGGGTCTATACATTTTGTCCGGACTAGACTTGCGAGCCACTCCAGGCTCTTCTGCTCTTTCTCTAGCCATAGCTGTGCAGAAACACACACTACGCAGTACATGCAAGTCTGGGGGGGGGTGGGCATCTAGTTCCCATAGTGTTTGTCGATCTGCAAAAATGTCAACAATTCTGTGTTTTTCTTTCAATACGGGGTGCTGTGTGTACATTAATGAGGGAAAAAAGTTACTTTAGCAAAGAGTGAATTTTTCCAATTGTTGTGGTATTTTTGTTTATTATTCTCTGTAATGTATTGTAATTGTAATAAACTATATAATTACATTTGGGGGAATGGGAGCTTTCATTTGATGACATCTATGTTTGGTAAGCTAAAGCGACTTAATTCTTACCGTAATAGGTTATTTTATGTTTCATAAATGTTATTCAAGTGATTCATGTTAAAAGAAAGCTGAATTTCTATCTCTATATCTATATATCTGATGATGCAATTCCGGGAGCGGTTCAGGGAGAGGTGCAGAGTTAAGTAAGCTAGTATGACATTCCACGAGTGCGCAAACTTTAAAAAAATACCTTTCTTATAGATTTCTATCATATAGTCAGACCAGTCAAACTTGTAATTTAAGTTACATATGCACCAAAATTCCTATAGATTATGCAGTAGTGATTCCACAAAATCTGTGCATTTTTCATTTGGAAAAATGTAAAAATAAATTTAATACAAAATAGTAAATATCCATTAAATGAAGACACTTTAAAATGACTAGAAATTGTATTGTGCCATCTCAGGCTATGCAATATATTATTTTATGACTATGTTTCTACTTCATGTTTTGGTATAAGGGATACTAGACAGGCTTCTATAGTTTAATTAGATCTGTTTGATAGTTTTCACATATGAGCAGCATTATAGATATACACAGGGATTGTTTCAAATTAGGATTTTATATATATATATATACAGTTGCTTGTCATACTCAGAAAGGTACTGATTAAGGAGTAAATTGCAATCGTCTCTTATTTTTTCCCAAAACTGTATATATTTGTCATCCAGATAACAAAGAGCATCCTAACTTTCACCACAAATCAATTAAGAAAAATATATATTTTTACAAGAACAATATTAAAAAAGGGCTTTGTCCAAAATAAAATATAGTTAAAATTACAACAGAAAAACCTGGAAGACTGTTATTAATTAATAACAGTAACAGGGTTGTCATCATAGTAACCAGGGGCCTGTTCCATATAACAAGATTAGAGTATAAGCCAGGCTTATTTCAGTTAGTCTGACTTATTGCCCGTTATTTTTATTTTTTTTAAATAAGTCAGACTATCTGCCATAAACCTGGCTTATTTGGTAAACTTGTTTTATGGAACAGGCCCCAGGACTGACTAGAATAACAGCGATGACAGGACACACATTCTTCAGCACACTGCACGTATTTGTTTACATAATAGTATACAGTTTAACCATGTTTAATTGCATTGTATTGTTTGGCACTTACTTGTATGACAATGTAGTAAACAATCAAATTTTAATGTCAAGTCTGTTCATTGCTGATTTAGCACATTGAATTCCAAAAAGATCTAATCCCTGCACAGAACTAGAGATATATTGTTCTGGTTCAGTTATAAGGCAAGGTCTTTCTGTGATCATCTAAAACCAGACCAAGATTTTGATTCTGAAATTTGGTTTCAAATTTCCAAAAGCAAAACAAAAAAAACATTGCTCAACAATATGAGCCACATTTATTTCCTAAATAAAAATATGGTTCAACACAAAAGTTCAGAAATAGGATCAAAGAATAATTGTTAACAGTGAACACAAGGTGGTAGTGTTGCGATCTGATGTTAGAAGTTTTATTCGATAACTTGATGGAAATGTCTGTATGACAGGCTAAGCATAAGCTTCAAAAGAATCGGCGATAGACTATTTACGGTAACAGGCACACGGTGCAAATGATTGATATAAATATTTAAATATAAGTTATTCTAAACAATCACTTTGGCAAAGTTTAGTTTGTAATATTTTCTACTTATTTTGAAAAATAAAAATTATTATTATTACAAATCCGATTCCAAAAAAGTTGGGACATTGTACAAATTGTAAATAAAAAAGGATTGCAATTATTTACAAATCTCATAAACTTATATTTTATTTACAATAGAATATAGATAACATATCAAATGCTGAAAGTGAGACATTTTTAAAATTTCAGGCCACATATTGGCTCATTTTGGATTTCAAGACAGCTACACATTCGAAAAGACATTGGGACAGATAGCAACTAGATGAAGTAGATTCTAATCTAATGTAAACATCATACAGAAGTGCAGGCGTTTTCTCTGGCCCAAGGTTCATTTAAAATAGACTGTGGCAAAGTGGAAAACTTTTCTGCGGTCAGACTAATCAAAATTTGAAGTTATTTTTGGAAAACTGGAACGCTATGTTATCTGGACTAAAGAGGACAAGTATAGCCAAAGTTGTTATCAGCATTCAGTTCAGAAGCATGAATTGCATGAGTCTCTTTGGATAAACTTAATATAATTGTCAATAAAAGCCTTGAAACTGAAGCAGCAGACTTAAAATGTATATTTGAGTCATCCCCAATGGCCATGGTACATTCAAGTCTACTTAAAACAGAAACAACATATGTTAAATTTGAAAAATCAAGGTACAGTATTGTGAAATGGCTCCTTATTAAAATCATGCTTTATTTGTTCAGGTGTTGGGTTTGGTGTCGTTGCCGGGAGATCTGTCAGGTCTGAGTTCTGCGAAATGGCTGAGTGATGTGGAGCACAGCCGCGTCAGTGCTATAGCGCAGCTGCTCAACCTGCTTCCGGCGGAGAGCTCGGCTGTCCTCACCTCAGCCAACACCCTTCTCACAGAGCTCTTCAGCCACAAGGGTGAGAGAGGAGATCAAACACATCTGCTAAGACAAATACGACTTATCTCAGTCAAAGGAGATCACACGCAGACCGGCAAATTTGTTAGCACACATACGACCCTTAGCTGCTGGATAACAATGTTGATCAATAATGATTCAGTGTTAGCGATAACATCGGGACAGTAAAAAGATCAAGGTTTTTCCTCATTTGTATGTCTTAAACACGGGTGTTTTTTATTCGTGTTTCAGGCTCAGGCACCCTTTTTAAAAACGGAGATTCCATTCACAGGTATGAGATTGATTCTATTCAGTGTGTCCTTTCAAGATCAGAAAAGAGTTGCATTCCATCCACCCACCATAGAATCTATGGAACCTTTCACATCTTTGTCGTTTTTATGACACGCACGCGTTTGGCGTGTAGCTATATAATATGCAGTTTTCGCCTACACGTCTACCCCACAAATCATCCTTTAAAAAAACAATCTGAACCTGCCCAAAACACAATAGAAAATGAAATGGGTTTAATGGTTATAATGGGAATTGTATTAGTTTTAATGTAAAGTATAATGGTGTCTATTGGTATGTGATGGATTCTATTGGTGGGATGTTAAATCCCAAAAACATATGCCGAAAAAAAAAATCAATGGTTCATAATGGTATTTTAATGGAAACTTTTCTTTTAGGCTTGTATTGTTGTTTTTAGCAGGTAAGACCTGAATAAATAATCTTCTTAATGTCTCCTGTTCAGTGGTCCAAATACCAGCATATGGTACTGGGCAGCCCGTTCTCATGGCAGTTCGTACATATTTTACGAGTTGGCTAATTTCTACAAATTCTACAAGTTGCCAATTTATACACATTTGTCCACTACGTAAAATATGTAAGAACTGATCGTGACCTGGTATATAGACGAGTAATTCCTGTTTTGCTCAGTCATTCTTTATTATAAAATTCTGTCTTCACAGATACAGTAGCCTTGATGACGTTGATATTGGCCGTCTCTTGGTACTGATTAACAAGTCTTTTGAGAAGAACCTGAGAGAGGATTTTATAGCTTCTCTCAAGGGTAGACTGCATTCCATTTATCTGTCCCAGGGGTAAGGGCATTGTTTTGTGTTCTGTGGTAAGTGGCTCTAAAGAAAAGTAACCAACCTGACGTATCTTGTTCCAAACAACCGGAATGTCGAGTAACTGGAAATGAGAAAAAACAAAGAGAAGAATTTCTGTTTTTATAAATTTGAATATTACAGCACATAAATTTGTATCTCATAATTGTCTCAAGTTACAATCACCTGCAGCTTATGTGACATACAAGTCACACCAAGCACAAACACAGTTGTGTGTTGTTTTGTAAATGGTTGTTTTTGTAGTGAACCACAAACATAATTTTCAAGCATTCTGCTTGCATTTTGTTGTAGGTACACCGCGGCTGCTATAATCACCACAGAGCCAGTGAACAGCGGCACTCCGTACCTGGATAAATTTGTGGTCAGCAGCAGTAAACAAGGCCAAGGAACCGGTCAGATGTTGTGGGAGTGTATTCGTCAGGATTTGGGCAAGCTCTTCTGGAGATCCCGCGCTACAAACCCCATCAATCCCTGGTTTGTCTTTACTTCTAGACTGCCCTTTTGTGATTCATGTGATTTTGTGACTCATTCTGCTTTAAAATCCTCAGGTACTTCAAGCACTGTGATGGCAGTTTCGTAAATGGTCACTGGATTGTATTCTGGCTCGGCCTTTCAGACATCCGTGAGTCTTATGAGCTGGTGGAGTACGCCAAGTGCCTTCCTGACTCCTTCTGCTCTCACATCGCAACAGAAGCAAAACCGCTTCAGCAACCTCAAGGGTCATGAAGACAATAACTGCCTCACACGGTGTATCTGTTTTTATATCTTCGATGTATTTTTAGGTAATATTGGTAGTAATGCCAATGTTATTACAAATCCATAAGACTAGAGACTAGTGAATGTTGAGCTTTTCAGTCATTGTCCTGTGAACCTCTTCTGTACTTACTATATGGGGGGAAAACAGTTTGAACACTTATTTAAATATTTTCTATTGTGTTACTCAAGAAAGTTTTGGATTGCATAATTCTTTTGTGCATTTCAGCACCCCCACACATTCAATAGATAGGCATTCATTATACTGACAGTCTATACAAACTGTAAAGAAAAATGGTGGACGGTGTGGTTTGAATGTGACACCTGCATTAATTAGACAGTGCTTCAATTGACAGTGATCCTGTTTGAGTTTGAAAAGTATGACTAACTTCACAACATTTGAAACACAAGAATTGTACTTTTCACTCTATTTCTACCAAGGTCAAGTAGAGAGATGTTTATATGTAGCAGATATTTTTTTAATGTTATTGGTGTTTTTACAGGTGATAGACAGCGTATCAGTGACCTGTAAGAGTATCATTGTTTTCAAAACTAAATGTTTTATATAGTTTCATATAGTAGTTATTGAGTTATCAGGTTGGATTATTGGTTTTAATAAAAAAAAAAAAAGATAAATTATATAAAAAAAGTTTCACTGTACACTTTATTAAAATATGGATGAATGAATACACTTTGATGTGTGTACACACTGCTACAGCTGTGTAAGAACACCACCATGCTGTTGTGTGAGGGTGGGTTGGAGTGTTAACTATCTAGTTGACTGAGTGTTAACTAACTGACTATGACTCCCCCAAGTTATTTCCAAAAGATGTTCAGTTGTTTAATTTCTGTTGTTGTTTTTAACATTCTTAAAAGCTCTTTATTACACAGAAATTACAAATTTGATATATGGCTGCCTCTAGTTAAAATGAATTATTATAAATTCAAACAATTATAACGTATTTGTTATGGTCATTTTATATCTTATTTGCAGTTATTTTTTATTGCGCGAGACACACCCTAAAGCCTTGCAATAAAATTAAGTCAAAGGAGTAATGAAGACTTTAAAGAGCAGTTCAGAAGTGCCTGCGTGATACTGAACCAACTAGTTACGCGGGTTTGAGGATCGCTATTTCACCTGTTTGAGTTTGAACAGCCTAAGTTTTCCGGTAGATTAAGGTGAGTTCAATATCTCAATGGTTTGTCAGTACAGCAGTCTAATCTATACATAACCTATTTTCAATGAATACCAGTTATATTATTCGTCGATATTTTATTAACAAATATATTATCAAGCCAAGTTAGCTTTTTTGTAATTCGCGGTTTACACATTAGGCTGGACTTACCTGAAATAGGCTATGCAGAAAAGTCAGTGTAGGCTAGTTATTGGTTGCGTTGTAGGGTAGTGTTTTATTAATATTATTGTTATTTTCCAACTTGCATGATGATTATTATATTTGCTTTGATTATTATACTATAGCTGTATAAATAAATTGACTGATCGATTTCCTGTTTTTGGCAAAAATTTGATGCCAGTGTTGTGTTTTTCTGATAACTTCAGTCTCACGACCAATTTGAACGGTAGCCTATGTATTGGCTTTTATAGCTCTTGTTGTACGCGGTTCTTTGTTTGTTCCTATAAAAATGTATGATATCATGCCATGGTAAAAGAATATTTTCTGAGGTCGACAAAAGGCTACAGGAGACAAAGTTTCATTTTATTAGTTTCTGTTCAAATGATGCAAGAAGCATAAATAGTTTTTAGGTATATAATAGCCAGCTAGCCTATGACTTGCAGTTTTTTACAGTCGCTATGACAGTTTTTCCAAAACATTTAACAAGTTTCCTAAACTCTTAACACGGTTAGCACAACACCTGTCTTTGTAGGCTATACAATTAACATATTTCTTGTTGCTTTGATACAAAGTGCATACAGTTAACACCAATTTAAAATGTTCAAACTTCTTTTACACACAAGCTCAACAAGACCAAAACAATGCCATTTTACAGTCAAATGTACAAATGTTCTCACACTGAATGTCAGAACAGATAACGTCATGTTCTAAACATAACTTATAAAGTCAAACACCTTTTCGTATTGTCAATTGAATCAATTATATTCCCCGTATTTTATTCCATTGCCAATGAGAAACAGATTATTGCAGTTATGCAAATATATAAATCACAGCTGATTCCTATCTAGGAACCACACTGAGGTGTTGAGTTACCCTTTCAGTCGAATTACTTCACATATGGGATCTCGCATGAGAGACCAATCGCCTTTGAATCTTTTGGAAAAGGCCAATGAATTTTGGCGTGCAATAATTACAGCCAGGTGCACCTTATCACAGCGTTAGTAAAAGAGGGCACGGCTGGATTGCACATGCAACTTTTCGTTTTCGGTGCTTCGTCTGATCGAGTCTGCTGGAGGAGAACACTTTCATTTTCAAGAGTTCCTGTCCGAGTTCATGCTCTCTCGTAGTTGCAGCATATTCATCTGGGCAGCTGTCAACGGACCCGCGAGACTGGCAGCCTTTTTAAAGGCTTAAAAAAGCGCCAGTCTTTTTGCTCGTCAGCAAGTAGGGTGACCACCTGCTACTAAGCCAAAGGGGGGACAAGGGGTATGTTTCTGAGGGACAATGTGGGACACTGCCTGCCGCGGCGGTGCCTTCACCCCACGAGCAGACTCACTGATAGTGGTTTACCCATTTCTAGCACATACCACCTTAAATGTTATATTAATAATGCCCTATTCCCC
>JAUCMT010000068.1:18065584-18079384 GCA_032357475.1 Enteromius thamalakanensis
CACTTTGAAAATACTAACTATGCTTTCATAAGTTTTATTATTTCAAAAGATCAGTGTTAATCTGACTGCTCATGATGACCACTTTATTTACCTCAATAAAAATGTAACCAGATCTCAAAATAGATCAAAAAAGTATTTTATCTTGATAATGATATCTTGTAAGATATCATTATCAAGATAAAATACTTTTTTGATCTATTTTGAGATCTGGTTACATTTTTATTGAGGTAAATATGATGATGATGATGATGTAAATATGATAAATATGGATGATTACAGTTTTTTTTTTTTTTTTACAATCTTTACTTTTCACTAATTGTAAATGGTTTTATTTTATCAAAGACAAAAACATCCTTAGAACTAAATATTATTCATTAAAAGGTTCTATTTTACACTGTTTGCCATTAGATAACAATTTATATCAGCAAAGTCTTTTACAACTTTAAACCTATTTTGTTTTTTGTTAAAAAAAAAACACAAACATTAGTCAAGACAAAAAATACTTTCATTTTTGAACATTTATAAACTTGTTTAAAACCCCAAAATTACGACATTTGGAGATAAAGACAATAAAAAGTTTTAAAAAACTTACTATTGGCTATACTTTTTTATAGAAACATTTTAAAGGACTAGGTACTGTAACTGACTGAGTTTGTATTTGGAGCTCAGTGTTTAATTTTGAAAGCTCCATAAACAACCCCAATCACGATTGACCCCAATGAACCTTGGCATCATTATTTGTCACATAAAAAATCTTACATCATCTAGAAAACATTTAAGACTTAAAATGATCAACTTTTAGTTTAACTTTGTTTTCTTAAAAATATTTAGAAATGGTTTGATCTTGTTTTACAATTGCTCTAAAGATAAAACTTAAATCTGAATACAGGAAAAAAAAGTATGTTCAAAAATCATTTTAGATTACCTCAGATTACTTGTTTTAAAAAGATAAGATGGTTAATGATTAATCAAGCCTTTTCTCATCCTTATTAAATTTTCTATCTCTCCGACTTTTATTTCAAATAATTAGGCAAGAAACATTAACATTCAATTAAAAGATTAAGACGTTCCATTGTGCCACTTCCAGTTAAACGAGAATGACTGACACGTTTAGGTTGGAGTAGCTATAGTCCCGCTCTCTAAGAAACGCCCCCTGCCATGACGCATTCCTCAGCCAACTTGATAAACGTGAATTTAGTTTAAAGTATGGTCTGTAATCTCGGTCACTTCTTACCCTCTTCCAATAAAACCTTTTTGACCTGTGAGGCTTTTCATTTGCGTAGCATTTTTCACAGTCATTATTCTCATACGCACGTGTTGCCAAAAATATCGTGCATTTGTCTCGTTTAGAGGAAAAATATCAGTGTTTACTTTCTGGGATTTTTCCTTTGGGATTTATTTTCTTTGCAAGAAGCGGAAGCTTTTAATTAGAAAGAAAAGCGAGTGAAACACACAAAAAAGACTTAACTGAATGTCAGATGAGAGAGGTATGTTTCTTTTATTTATTTTTAAGATGTAATATATTTGTTTAAAGCTATCTTAATCACATTTATATATTTTCTCAAAAACGGCCTACTAGTGATGACGTAAAATGTTATAGAGTTATCGTCCTATTTACTTCAATATATATTTAAATGCCACATTTACTTGAAACTCCAATAGGCTTTACAGTAATGAAATATCTCTGTAATGACAAATCAACCGGCTGCTGTAGGCTATGATTTAGATCTGGCAACATTTGAGTTTAACTTGGACATAGTTAACGTCATGAAGACAGTTCCTTTTATTTTAACAGTACCAAAAATAACTGTTGAAGAGCAGTGAGAAAACTGCATGGCTACAATATTTCCGTTTTTATTTTATTCCGTTTTTAGAAACAAAAAGATGGATGATTTTTTGAGGAAACCACATAGAAAAGAAACATGAATGTGTGCACAAACAAAAAACGCATTTTGTCAGTCTTGTAAACTAATTGCTTAAAAATGCTAAACTAATGTGCTTGTTGTTCATCGAGCGACCTCTAGTGCTTAAATGGAGATAAGACACCAATTTCATTATCTATTTTATATATATATATATATAATTTTCTCATTATTTCACTGGTGCTACAGAAATTAAATGTTTTTATATTAATATTCTGTGGGCACTAGGCACATTGGTGCTGCAGACTGTCACACAGACACTGAACGTTTTACATTAATGCTCTTTACAGGACACACAAAATCCAAAGCTTACAGTTTTCAGACAAACATGTTATTTGTTTGGGAAAAAATGCATAATCATAAATTCAAAACACACACACACACACAAACAAACAAAACAGGTTTGCTGTACAAGGGTAAACTTTGGTTTAAGAAGTGGGGGGATTTGATTCGATTTTTCGAATGCAATTCCCGCATTTACATGGGATTATTTTATATATATATTTAGGGACTATAGCGATGGAAAAGTTCATTATAATCATAAATTCTGCAAATATATATATATATATATATAAGTTGGACTTAATTTCCATGGTTAAACTTTTTTTTTTCAAACCAACTACTGTACCTGAAATCTGATGATTTGATGTTGCTTTGTATTAATTTTGTTCTCAAGACGTCGAGTTACTAATGCTGTGTGCGTATCACTTGATTTTTTCCCCCTTATAAAATGGAAACAGCTTAAAATACCTTTTTAATGAATAAGGCACTGTTCGAAACTATTCTAAATATTTAAGAAGTACAATAACAATAAAACTGTTGTGCTTTTAAAAATAAAGGAAACAATTGAATGGCACTTTCTAAAGAGCGCATTATTAAAATGATCTGAAATTCTGCACATAGGTTGCTACTTGTTGCAGGTTTTTTTTCTTTCATTTTATATTATTTAGTTAGAAAAAAATATTTTGCATATGAGTCTATTTATTTATTTTATATATATCTTTATTATGTTTTTCTCTGTCCGCACAAGCTCTGCGCGCGATGTGACCATTCGTGTGAATTCTCACGTTCTGATGTTTATGCTGCTTTTTGCTTGTATAAAATCAATCCCTGAAAATGAATTGAGCTGTTTTTAATGTGTCACAGTCACTTGTTAATTCACATTTAATGACGCAAAACCCTAAAAATTAATTTGGAGTAAAAACATGTCAGTATACTTTTTTTTGTTGGACATCAGGTTTGTAATCTTTCCTCGTGTTTTCAATATAAACAATTAGCAAGATGGGCAAACAAATGAAGCCGTTAGCCCTGTTTAATAAAATTAATTCAGCATATTAATGCGTTGTACTGCCTTGTCGACTCTGTTTGGACGGTTGAGAGGTACTTATGTCTATGTAATGATCTGTTTGAATTAAGATCTCTAAATGCATTCTTACTAGTTCTTTATGAGGTTGAGGATATCTCCAAATGAACAGGTACTGGTAGTTATTTTGTTTTTGATATCATATTTTCATTTTGACTAGTAATTATTGCAGTAGTGACTAGTATCAATTTAAATATTACTAATAAGCATTCATTAGATACTAGTACTTATTTTTTTGATACTGATACATAATTAGATACTAGTACCTATTTAATAGATACTAGTAGATATTCATTAGGTACTAGTACTTATTTATTAGACACTAGTGTCTTTTGTAATTACTACTAGTGACAATTCTTATCTTACTAATCAGATGTGCTTTTATACTCATGTTATGACTAGTCGAAATGGCTACAATAGAGTTCAATTAAAGTAAAATTAGTAGTAAAATAAAAATTTTTACTAGTAACATTTTGAATAAATAGCCTACTAGTATCTGTAAATGTGTCATTCATTCATTCATATCTAATAAATGTGTACTAGTATCTATTTTATAAGTACTAGTATCTAATAAATAAGCACTAGTACCTAATGAATGAAGTAAATAAGTACTAGTATGTAATGAATAAGAACTTGTGGCTATTTAATAGGAACTATTATGTAATAAATAAGTACTAGTATCTAAAAAATATTTACTAGTACCTAATAAATAACTACTAGTACATACAATTTAAATACTAGTCAAAAGCAGATTACATACTAGTCAAAACTGAATAGCTGATACCTCAATGACAGATCTCCATAGAAGTCAATGGCATTTTTTTTTTCATTTGTTACTAGCTGCTAGTCACTATTGAAATAAGTACTATTATCTAATACATACATACATACTAGTATTTGATCAAAAAGTACTAGTATCTAATGAATAAGTAGTGCCTATAATACATAAATACCAGTGCCTGATAATTAAGTACTAGTGTCTAATGAATAAATAACTTTAGAAAAAACAGTATACCTAAAAATTATGCACTAGTACTTAAAGAATAAGCACTAATAGGGAATGAATAAGCACTTGTACTTAATGGAAAAGATACTAGTATCTAAAAAATAAGTACTAGTAACATGAAAATAGATACTAGTGTGGTTTGTTGATTAAATGTAAAAATGGCTTGCCATAGCAAGCAGAAACCCTCATAAGTTTAAATTAATTTGAAATCTCAGACTCCTAAAATGCTTGCATTTTCTCATAAGACCTAGTTAAAAGGTTAAATCTGTTTCGTCTCAGAAAATCATACTCATAATACTCTAGCCTATATATAAAGTATACATGTATGTGTGTCTGTGAATATATATATATGACACATATTTTTTTTGTCTTTGTAGATCAAATCCCATGATGACTTGTAACCACCACCTCCTACTTAAATTTTTCTTGATTTTACTTGGTGCTGCACTGACCATTTGTTTGATCCAGCTGGGGGCCATGGATTTCATGAAAACCATGATGGAATTGGGGTATTACAGGTATCTATTCTTGTTTTCTGTAATTCAGAAGACACTTTAATCTAATGTGATTTGTAGTGCACTCATGGGTGCTAGCCTGCATCTTGCCCTTCATTAGACTATATCCTTTTAAATTTTCAATTGTTTTAATGAGTAACTTTTCATTTTCTTTCTTTCTTTCTTTCTTTCTTTTTTTCAGCACGTCTCACCATACCATTTTCATCAAACCAAAGTAAGTACAGCAGCAGTACAAGTGTATGGCCTTACGGGGTCACTTTTTTTTTTAAATAAATGGCTTCAGTGTGTTTCACTTGTTGTTTTTTGTTTGTTTGTTTTTTTCTGTGTGTTTCAGACTTGGACCAATTCTCAGTACAAATCGTTCATCGTGTTTCAGTAAGGGTGTATTTGCTAGACCAAAATTATCAGAAGAACTGCTGAAGGACATTATGAAACGCAGAGCAGAGGAGTATAGGCAACATCAACTTAGGTATATACGGTGTATATATATATATATATATGTGTATGTATATGTATTTATAGTTGAAACTCTAGATGGTGTAGGCTGATTGGTATCACATTAAAATGGCTGGTTAGTATTCACTAGAGCACTTGCAGCATGCTTTCAGAGTTCCATCACCTTACCCAGCTCCACATGTATCTGCTACAAGTTTTTTTTTTTTATACTGTTTGTGCCGCAGCAGTATTGTCTGTAATACTCAAAGCACTGTATCGCTGTATGCACTGGCAGTAGCAAGTGTACTTGCTTTCAGCATCAGCAAAAATTTCTCTCACTCTCTATGAATAATAATAATAATAATTATATATATATATATATATATTATTACCAGTACCAGTGTTGGTGGTAACACATTACAAGTAACATGTGTTATGTAATAATATAAATTTTTCCAAGTAACTAGTAAAGTAACATTACTTTTTAATTTAAGAGTAATATAACTGTGTCACGAGAGAGAGGCGAGGAGACGTGCGGGTTCATGTGCAGGCTGTTTATTGAAGAATACAGAGCAAAACAGACAGACTTAAGGTTGTTACCGGCAGACAAGAGTGGTGGAGGCAAAGCAGGAGAATGGTCAGAGTCCAGGCGTAGGTCGGTACACAGTAAACAATCCGAACAGACAAGGAAACACGAGAAAACAGGAACACGGAGTGGCAAAACAACAGGGAATGACAGTGCTAATGGACCGTGAGAATCAGACAAAGACTTCCGGGTTTTATACACATGAAACTGAGTCAATACAGTAGGTGGAGCTAGACAATGAATTGCTATGGTGACAGATGAGCAAGGTGTAGACATGAATGAACACACGTGACAACATAGAAACATGAATGAGAGTCCGGGATGACAAGAGAATGAGTTTGTGAGAGTGAGTCCAGGCACAAAAACAGATATAAGACACTGAAAGTTCGCTGGGCACTGAAGTGCCATCCCCTGAACTGGGCTGGCACTTCCAGCTGACTGTGACAAACTGAGTTTCTTTTTCAAAAAAGTAATGCCAGTTAGTTTTTTTTATTTATTTAACAGTTCTCCTGACATGTTAGGAGAAATCAGAAATACAGAGCAGTGTTTGCAGTGTGTGAATACAGTGTAGTTCTAGACTAAATGTGAATGTGTATTAATTCATCTCACTGTCAAACAGATTTAGTATTCATCAAAATTAATTAAAATAAACTTAGAATATGATGCAAACCTGCAATAATTAAATTACACAAATGTATCTAATCTAATTTTATTAACCAATGTCTTTGCTGGTGACCTCTGAGGATCCAGTTCAACCATGATCGCAAGTAAAAATGAACTATGGTGCTTTATTGTTTTGTTTTTGTTTTTTTGCTGAAGAATATTGAACTCTTGGTGTGCTTTTACATTTTCTATAAATAGAACTTATATTAAAAACACTCATACTCTGCCCATATTTAAAAAGTAGCTCAAAAGTAATGTAACACATTACTTTAAAGTAACTTAGTACTGTAATTAATTACTTTGGAGTAATACAATATTGTAATGAATTACTTTAAAAATATATTTTTCCAACACTGACCAGTACTTCGTTAGACCTAACTTCATTTTTTGTGATATTCACATGCATTTTGTAAATGAATTTAGATGTTTTCTTTTCTTTTTCTCAGGATGGGGGATAACTTGGACAGACTTATTATTGCACCAGCCAACTCTCCTCTCCAATATCCAATCACAGGTTTCACAGTCTCTCCAATGCAAAAATCTCTAATACCAGGTATGTATATATGAAGAGTTTTGTTCCAAAACAGGATAAAAAAAATCATGTGAATTGGCAACTCATAAAATACGTATAACTTAACAAAATATTTCTGGATTCATACGAGTGAGGTCATACGAATTTGTATGAATTAGCCACCTCGTAAAATACGTACGAATTTCCATAACATCAGGCTCATATATCTGCTCACCATTCCATGCTGTCAGACTCTGTGTTTTGTGTTCCTGCTGTTTGCCATGCCCTTATTTGGACCTAAGTTCCTGTCCTAGTTTAGTACAAACGTAAGGGAAGATGGATCACCCCGGAGGAGATTCTACACCGCCTTCTCACCGCGCTTACCCCACTTCCCAGGCCGCATGTACAACGGCCAGGAGGCCGCCCTTCATTGCCCGGCTGGTGCCTTACTGTTCGGCGAATTTCCCTCCCGGAAGATTTCGCCATACAGAGGCAAATCAGTGCCAGTACCTCATAGTAAGTCACACTATGGAGGCAAATCAATGCCAGCACCCTGTCAAAATTCACAGTATGGAGTCAAATCCAAGGGCGAATCCAGATCCCCGCACATTCCAGTCCACATGGTACGGATCCAGATTTGTGGGCTGACATGCCGGTCCTGATCCCTGCGGATCCTGTTCCGTCAATTACGGCCAGAGGAGTTTGGTTCATAGTTTACGGCTGGAGGTGCCTATCCCGATTCCAGCCCCCGGATCACAGCCGGAAGTGCCGATCCTGATTCCAGCCCCCGGATCACGGCCGGGAGAGCCGATCCTGATTCCAGCCCCCGGATCATGGCTGGGAGTGCCGATCCCAACTCCAGAGTCTGCGCCGCAAGAGCCACAGCCCGAGTTCACGGTGCAAGAGCTATAGGGTCCTGCAGCAGCCAAAGACTCCAGATCCGCCACGGCCTCCCAAGGCTCCTGATCCACCCTGGAGGCAACCTGTGACTCTGTCCTGTATGGCCTCCAGGGTGCCCACCCCCACTCCCCTCTGGGATTTTCCCAAGTGCGAGAACGCACCTTCTGGGAGGGGGAGGTAATGTCGGACTCTGTGTCTTGTGTTCCTGCTGTTTGCTCCCCATGCGTCTGCCGTGTCCTTATTTGGTCCCAAATTCCTGTCCTAGTGTAGTTAATTTTGTTGATTAGTGTCCAGCAAGCGTGACACATGCACTGTAAACATAGTTTTCAATATGAAGAACTTTATAATAATTTAATGGATTTATTGCATTTTGAAGACAACAAAAAAGATTTTATAATAAATCTTTTAAATCAAAATCTGTATTTTAGTTATTATTATTATTATAACCTATAGATGTTATGTGGAAATTTGAAACAAAAAACAGTGTTTTTATCTTGCCACTTTCTTGCCAAAGAAAACACATTTTTACTCAAATTAATTAAAATGGATTTATAGTGTTTTGGAATCAAACTATGATTTTGTTTAAAATTGCCTCTGCCCTAATTTTCAGTTACTTGCTACTGTGTATTAATTATTTTTGTAGTTTTGATTTATTTTGTGATTGTATTTAATACATCTAATAAGTAATAAAATATAAAACTTTATCATAATAAGTCTTTCTTAATACCACATATTTTTAAGGTCTTGCTCTGCATGCACAAAAGAGGGAGGTGTACAAGGTTGGTTTAGACAACAATCCTTTATCCTCCTAAATCTTTTTTTTAGGTGGTGGGCTGAGAGAATTGTTTCATACTTCATTTACTTTAAAATGACTTCGATTTTCTTTGCTTTCAAATCGTTTTAATAATTATGGCTGGTTTTCACTTTTGACCGGTTTGGTGTGTGGGCAAGAGGATTGTTAAATCTTTAATCCTTTTTGGAAAGTGATGTAGCATGCAGGATGACTTCATTTGGATTAATTACAATTATTCCTGCAGGTGTCTTTAAGTGTGAAGAGTGGAGTCGTCTCAGTGGAGGATCTTCTTGAAGGAGATCAGGTGGAGGGACAGGGTCAGAGTGAACTGACCATCTCATCCAGCAATCTCACACAACTCAACAATCTGCTGTCCAGAATGACCTACACCAGCACCAACTACCACATCAGAACATCAGACTTGTGTATGCACAGGAGAGACACGGAGACTCTTACTGTAAATGGATAGTTCACGCAAAAAATGAAAACTCTGCCAACAATCACTCACTGATAACGTTGATAATGGTGGAGAACTGTCCCAGAAGATAAGATGAATAAAGTCATTATTTTGTTATCTTTGTGCAAAAAAATATTTTTCTATTTTCAAAAACCTAGGGTTAAACCGTAATTTTAATGACATTCTTACTATGTTTCTGTGCCTTGATCGTGGTAGGAGCATTTTGCTCTCGGATTTCATCAAAAGTATCTTTGTAATCTGAAGATGAACATAGGTCTTATGCGGTTTATAGGACATGAGGGTGAGTAATTATTGGCAGAATTTTCATTTTTGGGCGAATTAACCCTTTAATTGATTTTAAAAGGTTCTATAGAGCAGATTCCTCAATAGTTCCAAAAGAGAACCATATTTCTCTCATGATGAATATTTCATGATCGAAAGAAATGTTTTAAATTAGACAAGTTTTTCATGGAACCACAAATGCCTTTATTTTTTAAAGTGTACTTAAAGTGTCCAGTACAATTTATTGAGAATATATTGTTAATGTTTCCATCTAAATGTTCTCTTTAGTTAATTTCACTTTTGAGGACCATGAGGTCATGTTTCCCATCAAGATTAGAAGAATCCCAGTTCCTGTTCTGTATGACCCAGGAAAAGGTAAACCACAAAAACCTTCCTGGTCTCATGGCATAAACGTACCTTGGAGTCCTTTTTAGCGAGACATGAAATACATACCAACAAGTATATCACTGCAGTTTGCAAAAGAATTGACATCAAACCAATTTTACAGTTTTTTTTACAATCGCTATGAGTTTTTAAAAAAAACATTTAACAAGTTTTCTAAACTCTTAATGCACCAACACAACTAAAACACACAATTGGCAAAACAATTTATTTCATCGCGCTATGGGGAACACCTTCAGCGTGACGGCTTTGAATCGTGTGTGTAATCAGACCAATGAAATAGTGAGACGTCATAGGCGGATGATGTCATTGGCCGAAAGTATAAGAGCACATGAAATGCGACCAGCATTCAGCTTCTATTATGAAGCAAAACACCGGTAGGGATGCTGGAAGTGTGGCGACGAGACGCGGCTTGTGGATGGAGCTGTGGACTGGAGGATGAGCGGAGCTGGATGAGCTAGAGAGTACCAGAGGGGACATTGCACGTTCTCTCGAGATGCAAAGAGGTCTACCTAAGCCTGGTAAAAGACTCTCCACATCCATTTCCCCTGGTCTCGACAGGAAGTCTGTTCCTACGTTTAGATGTCTGGGAATATAGACGGCTCTCAATGAGAGGAGTCTGTCCCGGGTCCACACAAGGATCTGGTACGCCAGCTTGCATAAGGGGCGCGATGGCAGGCCTCCTTGGTGGTTGATGTAAGAGACCACTGATGTGTTGTTGGTGCGCATCAACACATGTTGATCTCTCACGTTTGGGAGGAAGTGATTCAGTGAACAAAACACGGCCAGAGGGCTGAGCGGCCACTCATGACTGCTTCTCAAACATTGAGGGACGCATCTGTTGCTAGCATACACAACAAAAAGGAGTTCCAAGCACCGAGCTCTGATGCAGGAACCAAGGTTCCCTCCACATGTCTAAGGCACGTATGGCTCAGCGTGACACATTGATCATGTGAAGGGGATTTCCCCTCAGAGAAACACCTCTGTTCCTAAGCCACCACTGTAGGGGTCTCATGTACAGCAGGCCAAGAGGAATACCATTGGACACAGCTGCCCTTAGACCCAGCAGCCTCTAAAACTGCGTCAGTGAGCGACCGGTATCATAGCAGCCTGAGTCGTGGTTGGCAGTAAGCATCCTAAACTTCCTTTTATTTTCCTTTTAGGAAATGTCTACCTCTTGTTCCATCACCAGAGCCTGCTCTGTGCCCATAAGTATGGGCAAAATCCTGCAAGTTGCAGCAGAGGCAATCGAAACTGGATACTGTAGCCTCTTTCTATAGTGTGCAGGACTCAACTAGACACATTCAACAGTAGCTTCCACGCTGCCGAATAGTTTACTAAGGAAACCAGCCTCTTGAGACTGGCCTCTGGGCGAAGAGGAGGGGCTCCTCCCCCTAGAGAGAGAGAGCCCAATGGTAAGCATTTTTAGCTCTGCTACGTCTCTGGGCGGAAAAGACTGAAAGCAGTGCTCGCTGGAGACCGCTGCACCCTGGAACACTGGCAGGGTTAACAGATTGATCTCCTGAGGGCAGTGAGGAGAGATGGGCACCGTGGAATGCGGTGTACATCACTCTTCCCCAAAGGGGAAGGGGAAACCGAAGTCCGGAACATCAGGACTACTAAAGTGTTCTATTGAGACAGCAGTCCTCAGACTGAGTCATCACCAGCCAGCTCTCATTCGGGTCTTTTAGCAGGTCGTGGTGAAGGCTACTTCTCTCAAGAAGAAGGCCTTAAGAGCAGGGAGAGAGAGATAGCGCAATAAACCCTGCACTAGCCAGGAATCAAAACCGGGTCTCCCACGTAGGAGGCAAGAATTCTACCATTGCACGCCCAAGGCACCAGCTTAACCTGCCTCCGAGTACCCCCTGCCCAGCAGCATTTAAGATCTGCAATTCTTAAAGGCTTGGAGGACTGGGACGCAGCCTTTAAAGACAATGCAGCGTTGAGAGAGAGATAGCTCGCAAGCCTCTACTCAGTTAATGGCATTGTCTTATAACAGCTTTTGTTCATCACCATTACATAGTTTAAGGGGACGAATGATTTCGACACCTCGATGTGGAAAAATGGACAAACAACAGACTCCTTCATACTGGTCCGATAAAGAGATAAAGTCTCCTCGGTGCTCTCATCTCTTCATCCTCGGAAGAGGAGAGGAGAAGCGCGGCACCACCCTGGCGTCAGATCTAGGCAAATGGGAGGAAGATAGAGATTCGTCCGTCTCCACAGTTTGCACTAAATCTGTCTGGGATCCCCAAGAGCACTCTCTCCGCTCTGCCTCTACACGAGCGTATCCGGCAGCCTTCCGAGATCGGAGCACACGCAGCAAAATGAGCTTGCAATGCGGCAGTCAGCTCCTTCGGGCAAGATCCCAGGCAAGCCACAATACGACTCACAGTAACTCACAGTATGTTTTGCTGAATGACAAAAATTGAGCCGGCTAGCAGACCGTCGGTTTAGGTCTGCATCCAGACCTGGGCACCAGTTAGTCAAGTTTGAGATCTAAGACTATGTGCCATATTTCTAAAGAGAAGAGCGGCACCACCCCAAGAAGGATGAAGACCATCTCTTTTAAACAGGTCAGGTCTGCCCCCAAAAAATTGTCTATGAAACCTATGCTATTTTGCGTTAACAGTGCCAGCTATTGGTGTTGATAAGCATGATAAGCCAGTAAATCATATTACTAGTGATTGTATTTATGATTTTTTCAGCCATTTTGACTTAAATCCTCCTAAAATTGCTTCAACTACTCATTGTTGCATTTGGTCTTTTTGCAAACAGGGAGCAAATATCCTGTTGAGACCAGGGCAGAGGCACGCGGAATGGAGGCTGTACCCCGAGGAGCATTCGGGCTCAAGTAGACCTGTTTGCATCTCGGGATACCACAGTTGATTCAGTACTGGAGTACCTGCAAAAATGTTTTTCTGCAGGCTTATCTCCCTCCACCCTTAAGGTTTATGTGGTGGCTACAGTTCGGCTTACAGTACCTCTTTGAGTGCTCAGACTTTGGGAAGGTACTTTCAGGTAATTTGAGGCTGAGGCCTTACTCGGGTTCCAGTTTGGGATCAGGTCGTGGTCCAAGATGGGCAATAAAGGCCCTATTTGAACCTCTAGAGGAGGTTCCAGAAGGATTCTTGAAACCATAGCCAGTGTTTCTATAAGACATCTCATCTCTCCATAGAGCTGGTGAACATCATGGACTTTTCGTGACCACATCATATCTTGATTTGTACCTGGTATGGTTAAAACATATTTGCACCGAAGACTATGTGCCAAATGCTGCTGGCATTCTGCACCCTTTAATTTAGCTTTTTATGTTATATATATGTTCAACTGCTTGACTTAAAGCATAAAGACCAACTGGTCCCCTGCTTACAGTATATACCAGAAACAAAAAACCATCAACATCATCAGTCTAGTATAATGAGATAATGTGCATGGTATGTCCCAGAAGACTTTTTAGTGTTGAGTTTGTATGTTGTCGTCTTGTTGATTTTTCATCAAAAAAAAATATATATATATAATTAATAAATAAATCAAATAAAGGCTAAAGGGTGCAACCTACTCTAGGGAAGAGCCTTTAATATCCTCTAAGATCCACAGGTAGTTTTCTTTTTATTTAATAAAAATAAGTTGCCCCTCCTGAAATCAAACCATTTTCAAATCCATGTCGGTGTGACGTCACACTGACAGAGGCCACACCTACAATAGATGATTGACAGCAGCGTGTCACACAAACTGAACTGTGCTGCGTCTGAAATCGCTTAGTACGCGAAAAACAGCATGAGAGGCGAGTAGGATGTCCGAATTTATAGCATTCAAAATTCAGTAGGCGAGAAGTACCCAGATGACCTACTATAGGGGTGTTCGTTTTTTTTGGAGTCGACTCCAACTCCCGACTCCTAATTTTGGAGTCGGTGGAATCGACTCCTCGACTCCATTTACTTTGTATTAAAATATAAATACAT
>JAUCMT010000068.1:18105446-18116265 GCA_032357475.1 Enteromius thamalakanensis
TACTTGTTTATTTGACAGCAGTCAGAACTGTGGGAATCTGGTTGGATGACACTATTGCTAGACTAGCAGCAGCTTTGTGGCTTTTTTCCTCTTTTCTAGCTCTATTTATTCCTTCAGACTTTGCAAATTGTTTGATTGTTTCTTTTAAATTTTAGTTTCCATCCTGTTTTCCTTTTTTCAAAAAACAGATCTCTTCATATATATATAAATATATAAACACAAATCCAAGAATTGCACAAAATGCAAAAAAAAAAAAAAAAAAACTCACATCTGTTGCAAAATAAATTACTGCATTCACACTATCCCAAACACATCTCAAAAGCAAGCATTTGTCTTATGTTGCAAACACATTCGCTGTATTTTATATAATGTTATAATTTTGGATATGTCATATACTGTACACACACCTCCTTCATGAAAAGACTAAAAGGAATTGGCAGAGAGATGCTGGAAGATTCACAGTAAACAGGAGAGCAAGATTGAGACCAAACTTTTTTTTACTGTAAGCATTTGTGGTTGTGAATACAGTATGACACCGTACGGAAGAAAAGAAATGCATCATGCATGTGTAGATGTGTGCTTCTAGGCCTTTTCCGAAGCCATGATCAGTTAGTGTTCAGTAAAGCGATGAGTGCTTGCACATGTGAGGAGTAAGTGTGCCATTTTGATTGGTTGTGTTAGAAAAAGGAAATTAAGGTACTTCCTGTTAGATGTTTGTATGTTATGGAGAATTCTTTCTTTCGTCTTATTACGTCAACGCTTCTATAATATCTCCTTCTCCATCTGTGATTATTTTTTTTACTGCTCTTATCTACAGTATAATGCATGAGCTGTTCACATCTGGCCTTACATGCTTTTACATGCTTTTAATAATTTATTCAGGTGTTAAGATCTCATCTCAGATTAGTTTACTTCATTTGAAGAGCTTGAGGTTTTTTGTTTTCCAGGATTGGAGGGCCAGTAGAGGGCGTCAGTCATGCTGTGTTTCACTGCTGTTGATGAAAATGAGTTTATTTGTGCTCCTTTTAGATTCAGATCTGCTAATCAGTACGATCTATTATGGTGTCATTTGAGATTTTAAAATCTTGAAATATAGACTATAATGTGAATGGGATACTCTGCTTTTTAGCTTTTACTTTAAAAAAATAAGCCTTCCTCACTGCCTTACTAGACTGACGGATATTAATGAAGTATTCTGTTTAAAACCTACAGTATATTCTGCAATAGATATGGCTTGTAATAATATTAATACGAAAAAGAAGAAGAAATGATTTCTGTATCCTCATTAAACTGACCCAGGCCTGGGGCTTTAGAATTATGAGTACTGTGTATGATATTAAATATAGGAAGATACTCGCTTCTATTCTGTCAGTTGAATTGACAGCACAGCTTAGTGCTCTAATAAAACACTCTTCCAAGACTCCTGATCAGATTGCAGCACAGGAAGAAAGCTAAGGAGAGGAGAAAGTGGGAAGATCATCATCCTTCTTTCCAAAGCCCACTGAGGAATGTCAGTTAGTCTGGAGGAGAATGTAAGATTCCAAGTGCTGATTTTTTCTCTATAAAAGCATCTTTTATTCTCACCCTCCATACATAATTATTATTTATTTTTTAAAAGTTTAATTGTTTAATTGCCACAGTCTTTTTTCCCACAAAGGCAGGATAAATTATTGCATTTAACAAGTGCTGTCAAACAATCGCCATTAATTTAAGGTTTTGTTTGCATAATATGTGTGTTCTTTGTATATTTATGTATATATACTGTATATATATATATATATATATATAATTATGTATTTTACATTTTTTTACGAATATATATACTTCTATAATTTATATTATAAATATTTAATATAAAAAATATTTTTTATATTAAATATTTATATATATATATATATATATATATATATATATATATAATATGAGTGTGTCTATGTATTTGTATATGCAAAATAAATATACAAAGTATACATGCATATATTATGCAAACAAAAACTTCTATTTTAGATCATTTTTGACAGCACTACATTAAACACAACAAAAAACCCTGCAAATTAAACTCTCTATATGTACAGTAGGTGGTAATTTCTAGTCTAGATTCACTAATAGTAATAAAACAGATTTGTATTGGGAGCAGTTGTGGCCTAATCAATGGTCAATATCACAACTGTGTTTACTATTGTGTTTGTGCACTTGGATGGGGTAAATGCAGAGCACAAATTCAGAGTATGGTTCACCCTTCTTGGCCACACGCATCTTCTGCAATCAAAAGTATTTGAAAAATTGTATGATCTTGTTTTTTAGTTGTGGTTTAAGCTATATATAAACATTATAGTATGGATGCAGTAGGGTCAGTGACTGTTTAAGTATGTTGTTACTGAACTAATATTTACAGCTGATTGTAAGTGACTTGGGAGTCTGTAATGACTGACTTCAGCAGGGAGGGAAAGAATGAAGGCACTTTAGTTATGCTGCAGGCAGGTAGAGGCAAGTTAGGAGCGACAGAGAGTCACAGGGAGATTTTAAGGTGTAATTCTATATCACTAAACCTATAGTGCTTTAAAGACCTCCATGAATAAACCGCTTAGATTTGAAGACATGTTCAAAGGTTTTTAGGGCTTGCATGCTGCAAATTAAAGGGCTTTGCTGCCGTGATGAATTTATTCTGACAAATAAAGTAAAAATGAAACACAGAAAGGCTGACACAGGGAACCAGAGAAGATTTGGTCTGCCATCACATTTGCTGTTTTTTTTTCTTTCTTTTAACCAAGTACAAGATGTAAAATCAACATCAAGATAAACATTTCAATCAACCAATCAAAATGTAGGGATACCTTTTCTGTAAATATCTGTTTTAGGCTCATGATCAGGGTTATGGACTTCTACACCCTTGTTAATCTGCTATCATTTCTCACTGATTTTAGTCATACGTTTTGGGTAGGGGTAGGTTTAGAGGAAGGGATTGGGATAAATCTAAATTTTGGGACAGTAATATTGATCCAGGATCAACAAAAGATGTTGATCCAGAATTATGTCTTACTTGTCAAAATCATGGCGTCCATTGTTCTCCAGTGGTCTGGTTTTGTGAATCTGTTTACGTGATATCCGTGTGTGGAGCTAATCTCTGTCCCCCTCTCCTGCTTGTGTGTGAGATTTGCTTTTTTCTAAGGGTCTCACAAAAAGACTGTGGGGTTTATTTAAGGAGTTTGAGGCCAGTCAGAGTTTGGGCTGTCCAATGAATGAAGGTTCAAAACGTTTCCCAGTTTGAGCAAGAAATATTGGGTATTATTATTCATTTACTGTGGACATAATTTATATGTATTACTGCTCACGTTTCATCATATACACACTACAGTTCAGTTTGATGTCAGTATAGGATGTTTTAAAACATGTTTTAAGAAAGACGTCTAGCTCATTTAGTCTGCGTTTATTTAACGAGTAAATGCAATATTTACATTTTTTTTTGCACATTCTTTTTGTGAAATACTATTACAGTTTAAAATGACATGGACAAATTTCAATACTTTTAAACAAAGTTATATTTTAATAAGGTTTTTCCTTTTAATAAAGATTCATTCTTATTATCCATTTCTATAATGTTTAAGCTGCTTCATATTTTTTAATGAAAACAATGATTAATTTTTTTTAAGGTTGTTGAATGATTAGAAAGTTAAGAACAGCATTTATTTTTAATAGAAATCTTTTCACCATTGTAAATGCCTTATCTGTTTCAACCTATTTTATGCAACCTGGCTGAATAAAATTATTAAGAAATTAAGAATATTAATAAGAAAAAAGTTAAAGTATTACAAAACATACTGAACTTTTAATATTGTATAAACAAATATTGGCTAGTTGATAATAGTTACCAAAGTTTCTCAAAAAGTGACATAAACCTAAAACTTAAAAATAGTGTATTTCTTGTTGGCATGTTTTTGCCATATGTAACGATTATTTAGAAGAAAATACATTGTCTGTTATTCCCCAAACTTTGCTTCCAGAATCTGAAAACCAACAGTTAACCGACTCTCTATTCCAGAAATTACTAGCAGATCAAGGCTTTGTGCACAAAGAGCACTGAATGTCACCAGAAATGACGTTTTCATGGATGTTATCTACGTAGTTAAGTGAAGTTACTGTGGAGGATGAACACACTGACATTTTTAATAGTGCTAATGTTTATTTACCTTTAATTCTATTCTTTTCTTAAAGCCTTCTCCTGTCTCCTCCTCCTGACTTCTTTCTGAAGAGAGATCTACTTCTAGGCTTGTGTCTGTCTTCTCTTCAGTCCTCCTCTATGAGTTCGACTTCAGGACATCTGCTCCCCCCTACAGTTTTTTTCCCTTTCATTACTGTCTTCCCTCATACTCTGACATTCTCCTAGTGTTGATGTGGCAGTAGTTTAGCTACAGTGAAAGCGGGAGGGAGGAGGGATATATGTCATATTATTCAAACAAAGGAATGAATAGAAATATGTGATATGCCTATGAATGTGATTTTTATGTCTTCCTGTAACATGTACACATTAATAACTATATACATATACCTGTAATATAATATAATATGTACGACAAATATCAAATCAGTTATACATATAACATTTTGAGTATTGTTTAAATACTATATAGTATGTATATAAAGTTTGTACACACACACATTGAATTATTTTATTAATTAATTAATCTGTATAAGAAAAATGTTTAAATATTTATTTTAAAAAGTATTTATTTTTAAAATGTAAAAATTCAACCACAACCATGTTCTATTTTAATATAATTCAAATGCATTAAATTAAAATGTCATTTATATATTTCAGTTTTTATTTACATAAATTTTTTTTTAATGTTAAAACGTTCTGTAAAAATGTAACCCTGTTATCATTAATAATGACAAAGACCTTGACTGAAACTGAAATTTTAGTGAAATGAATTGTAGAAATCAAACTTTGATGCTGGTTATCACAGGTACATTTCAGAGAGGGTCACATATTAATATGATTATTTTTATGCTTAAGACACAGAGTTAAATACAGTTTTGATGCTTAATATTTTTGTGGAAAATAAATGTAAAGTTAAAAAGATAAATTTGTTTAATAGGAATCTCTTGAAACATAAACATCTGCACTTCTGATTAAATGAATGCATCCTTGCTGAAGAAAAGTATTACGTTTGATATTCGTTCAAAAACGATTTTTTTTGGTTATTGTTTGTTTCTGTAGATCCACAGCATTTAATTATTTTTTTTTATCAATTACTGCATTTAATGCTTTAAATGCATTGTTAGTTCATGATACATAATGCATTAGTTATTATATACAGTCTACCTTTATAGTAACGCATGGACTATTATTGAAAATAATGTTGATTCTTCCTGTGAATGGCAGGGGGAGTTTGAGTTTTGTTTTGGCTCACAGATGGGAACAAAAGAATGAGTGTGGGAGAGGAAAAAAGCAGAAAAAAAAGAAAAGCAAAAGAGAAATAACAGATGGAGCAGTAGAAACCTCTCATCTCCTCTATCTACCAATTAGAAAGCTGTATGCTGCGTATCGTCCCGCCCATCTATGAAATAAACCCGCCCTGTATCCCCTCCTTCCTTTCTACTGCACGTGAGTCCCACACCCTGTGGTAACCACATTCAGCTCTGCATTTGGAGTTTTTTTGTTTGTTTGATCCATTTGCTTGATTTTGGGGTTGCACGGCGTCATTTAACCTTGTTGCATCAACACCACCAGGGGGACAAATCTGGGATACACAGTATTACACATTACACAGTATAGTCCATCCCTCCTCCACCGTTACAGATAGCTTTGGTTTACACCCCTCCTCCCTTCCACATCTACGTTCTTATTCACTCCAGACACAACTGTTAGTGGGGCTATCTCTGATGTGAGATCAGCTCGGGTGACTGAATCACATGTCAGAAGAGCACACAGCTGATTTCAGGTCAGCGCTTGTGGTCAGTCGTACAGCTGAGTTTTTCCATGTCTTGAGACCTCTGTAATTCGTCTTTCATGAGTCATGGAAAAACAGAGACAGAGAGAAAGAGTTGGGGGCAGAGCGAAAAACAAAAAGGCCAACATTCAGGAGGAAAATGTCTTCTATGTAGAAATCAGTCAGACAGTGAATTTATAAATGCAAATTAACAGCATAAATGGGAGGGGGAGGCAGACATCTCCTTGTGTTAGTTGGGTAGATGAGATTTTAGGATTCACTTTACGTTTATGACTGAGGCCCAGATTAAACCAATGTTCCTCTGACTTACTTAAGACCCAGTAGACAAATGTTAAGCTGTAGGCTATAGATTTGTTTGATCACACATAGCCTTGCGCTTTTAAGTGCAGAAACATTGCTTCTGTTTGCAGAAAAAATGTGCATTGTAAAGATGAAATGAAAGAAATAAGAGTAAGAGTCATTGCATTTGTATTTGTTTTATAGCTGAAGTTGCTGACACCTTAAGTAGACGTAGTGTTACATTTTATGTAGGTCATTTGAGATTTATTTTATATCCAGCTTTCACAAGATTGTGTTTTAGTTTAATGCTTGGGAAGTGTGTTATGTTGGTTTGGGGGTCTGTCTTCTCTTGGGCTGCATGACAATTAAGACTTTCCTCTCTGTACCTTCTCTCCAGAGACACGCAGTCATGCACACATGCAAGTTTTACTTGCACTTACTTATGTGGATGTATTATTTCATACCAACCCTAGGGGGCGATGTGCCAGAAACTTTCTTCCTTTGTAGACAAGTGCATGCAGTCTGGTTGAGAAACTTAGCCAATCATGCTACACTCATGAAATAGTGTATGTACTTGAATTTATATTTATCCTGCTCAGTTAAAACCAATTGCTGTATCATGAGTCATTTGGATATTTTTAACTTCACAGAGACTTCTTTAACTGCACTTATAACACATTTTGTGTTAAGTTGAGCATAGCCTATTCATTGGATTCATCAGATTTTGTCCAGGATAGGGCATTATGGTGCTAACAATGGGTTTGATTCCCAGGAACTTTTTTGGCTCTTGATGATCTCTGTTGACCATATATCATCCAGTGTACACTATCAATTTTACATAAATATTTTTGAAAGTCTCTTATGCTCACTGTTTATTTAGTCCAAAATACAGTAAAACTTTATCACACACAAAAAACTTTATTACAAAATACATTTATGTTATGAGAAAATGCTTGTGAGTTGATTCATTTTGTCTTTAAATAACATATGAGCAATTTATGTGATTTACAAAAAAAAAGTGTTTGGTAAAAAGATGCCTCTTAGCTTTTTTGAATAGCCTAAAAATACTCATTGGGAATAATTATGAGCGATTGGACATTTTTGAATGAAAATGTTTCAAAATGTATTACTTTTTTTTTCTGGAAGTGTGATCCTCCACTGTCTCCGATTGCCTTCATTAGGGACAGGTTGTGTGAGTAGCTCTGGTGTGCCACCCACGTCCTAATTTTGCCAAGTACTACAGTATGTGTCCCTAGGTCAACATACTTTGTTGAGCCCGGGACAACATTTTAATGCAAAAATATAGTCTTGACCACATCTCTACACCTAAACCTAACCCTACCCGTGAGTAATCAGAGGAAAGAGATAGATGATAAGAAATAGATGACTGGAACTGATGTGCAAGCACCAAACACTGATTAAGACTAAACTTTACAAAAACTTGTTTCTTCAAATATGATTGCCTAATCACAATGTTGTCCCAGGGTCAGATGTTGACCTAGGGACTTCTTGCACTTGTCAAAATCAGGTAAGCGGGTGTGCCACGTTGGCTGGGCCATCAGATAGGAGTGGAGTCTCTGGTTATTTATGGGCATTTTTAACAGGGATCCCCCTTTGTGTTGATGGTGCAAGTCCAAAGCCTTTAAAACAACTTGTTTCCACTGACTTGAAAGTCATAAAACATAAAGCCCGCTGCACCATCTTTCTCATTTTACCTGCCTTCTGCTGCCTATTATCGCACCAGGCTTCAGTGAAGGGGTTTTACAGGGAGCCGGGTTCTGGAGCCACAGAGGGGTCTGTAGGCATCTTTGAAGTCTCTGGTCGCTTGCAAAAAGGGCCTTGAGCGTAGGATATCACCATGATTGTTGGTCCTAATGAGGACCTTCTCTTAGGCAAGCTAATGAAAGCTTCTGTTTGAGAATGTAAAGAGGGCACCGCTGCTGGAGGTCAAACTGCTTCCTGCCAGCCTAGAGGCCACTTGAAGCCTCTGATGTGCCCAGTGCCATTTAACATGAGAAGATGATGGTAGTTACTGGGTAATCCGGTCATAGGTGGATCACTGGAGGAAGTGATGTAGCCAGAATTCATCTACAGGTGTTGTTACAGTAGGATGGAATAGCTTGTTGAAAGGTTAACAACCGTCTAGTCATGCATCCTAGATAAATTAGTACAGTACACTTTAAATTTTAATTAATTAATTTTTTTAAATGGGCATCTATGGTTCCATGAAGATCCTGTAACATCCATTAGACCTTTCCATTGCTTGAAAGATTCTTTTTAAGGGGAAAACTAAATCTTTTTCTCGTTTCTCGCACTTAAAAAATGGTTCTTTTTAGAACTGTTCATTGAAAGGATCTTTAAAGAACCAAGGATGTTTTTTCTATGACATCACCGTAAAGAACGCAATTTAGAATATTTAATCTAAAGAGTGTGGGCATAAAATATATTTGCCACAACAACAGCTAAGAGGTGGATAAACGGGACTACAGAAATTGTCATCTAGGAAAACTCATCTACTTTTCTTTTATGATCTCTCTGTTTATACTCACCATCTTGCCATCTATTCAAACTCAGACTTAACCAACTTGTACATTTTAAATTAAGTTCCTGAGATAGGTGTATGACCATGGTGAAAATAGTTTGTTTATGGCCAGTTTGTATTTAGGCTTCTAATTTCATGAAATCTGTGTTCACTTATGAAGAATATGAACAAAACATCAAAAACTCAATCAAGACTCAATCAAAACTCAATCACTCTAATCAAGCACGCCTAAGTCCTTCAGGTTCCCTAAAACCGCACAGGTAGTTTTGCGCAGAACTCTGCAGAGCAGTGGCCCTACTGAACCAGTGTTGTCAATTTTGCTACTTTGTCGCTAGATTTAACAACTTCCCCACCCTTTTTCAAAAGTTACAAATACAGCAACCTCTTGGCATCCTTATATAATTGGTCATCTTGCCCACTGAACCTTTCCTCTGTATATATATCAGTGAATTTGCCAATATGATGTAATGTAGCAACATTTAGTTTCCAGTTTCAATTGAAAGCAGTTGGCAACCCTGTCCAGAACCAGATTTGAGGATCCCTGTCCTATATCTGAGTGAACAATGATGAAAAATTCATTTTGTCTAAAAAATTGTCTCATCCCAACAACACTCTATGGAGTCCACTGTTTTTCATTTTTAAAAACAAATTTTCATTTCATTTTCATAAATTCCTTGCAATGGCTCTCCTTTTGTAACTTGTAACAAACCTACCTGTTTTGATTAGCGCACACTGAATTTTGCCATAAACAGTATTGCTGACATGAGTCCTTCAACCAGTGCACCTTTTCTGCATCGTCAAGGGATTTTGTTCCTCCATGATTGGCCCATATCACCTCTCCCCTAAGGTTCTCAAAGCCCCCTACCCATTTTTACAGTGAAGCCCCCTGCTGCTTTCTGGAAGCTCATCAAACCAGAGGCGAGACCCCAATCCACCATTAACGCACCGGGGGCTCCAGCACGCCTCGTACCACTTGGCCTTGATCCTCACGTTTGTAAAACTGGGCTGTTTGTCATAAAACACAGGTTTCGTCCAAATAACATGCAGCTTCCTGAAAAAGCATCCATCGAGACCCTACCTGTGGTGCTAATGCACACACCTAATCACATGCGATACAGCATATGAGAAGAAACTTGTTCACTTTTGCAAAAATCTTGCCTTTGATCTTTCACCATGTCCAATTATCCCACAAACGATAATGGTAAAATGCGTTGTTTATGTATGTGTATGTTTTCCCGTAACTGACTTTTTTTGATTAAATGGACTGAAACAATCACCTTTAAGTGAGTGAGGACCATTCAGATGAGAGGGACCTTCTTTAGAAGTGTTTTTCCATATTTGGGTTGGCATTAGTTGTGCCTGCTATCGGTTTGGGTTTAAAGGGTTTAACGGTTGAATACAAGGATGCATCATTTTAATTTTATAGTGGTCTCCCATCATCATGTTGTCACATATGAAAGGACTGGTATAAGCCAAATCAAGCACAGCAACCAGCACAAAAAGACTAGACGTACTGTAAATCTTGCATACTTACTAACTGACTTAATTTGATCTCTATCTTTTAACTAGATCTTTTCCTTTTAAACAGTATTTAAATCAGGGGTCTCCAACCTTGCTCCCAGAGAGCTATCATCCAGCCTATTTCATCTCCAACCCTAATTAAATAAACCTGAACAAGTTAATCAAGGTGTTTAGGGTTGCTTGGTAATTACAGGCAGAAGTGTTGGAATGTTGGAACTGACGCCTGCAGCGCAGCAGCTCTCCAGAAGCAGGGCTGGAGATCCCTGATCTAGTTTTATTTATCAATGTAAGATTTTCAGATGAACTACTTTTAATTAAGTTGCTTGTTAGTTACTTTTACTTTCATTTGTGGTAGTTTTCGCATATTCAGCTTGAAGGTTGCATTAGGGCTGTCATATCTGCGCTGTCATATCTGACTATGACACGTCACACAGTATAACCATTGTACACACTTACACACATTGTACCCCCCCCCATCCCCAACATGTGATTAGCCAATCAGATTTGAAGAACCAGTTTATAGTTT
>JAUCMT010000068.1:18116365-18126416 GCA_032357475.1 Enteromius thamalakanensis
GATTTGAAGAACCAGTTTTTTAGTTTTTGTGAAGTTTAGGCTTACAATCAGTGTTTGGTGCTTGTGCATCAGCGTCATTCATCTATAATTTCCTCTGATTTTAGGCATTACTCATGGGTAGGGTTAGGTTTAGGTGTAGAGATATGGTAAAAACTAAAATTTTGGAATAAAATGTTGTTCCAGGGTTAACAAAATATGTTACCCAGGAACACGTAGAACTCAGCAAAATCAGGACGTGCGACCACCCCCTGAAGTGGTTTGAGCGACTGTATTTAAATCAAGCATTTAAACCTGTTTTTTTTTTCTGCGATCATAGAAAGCTCATGAAGTTTTTTGAGGGTCTTGTTTATGAGGTCAGTTTACTTCTTGAAAAGCATTATGATAAATATACAGTTGCATCAGACTAAAAATGGTTAGTTCCACGTTCCAACAGCAATTACTCTTTGAAGACTTTTCCGTCCAGGTGCAAAAGAATGTTTGGAAGATAGAGGCATATTTCTGTGCCTCCTTCCAGCACTTCTGGAATCTTCCTAAAGTGAAACCTGAATGCTCATAGATTTCTCTTCATCCAGACTAATAGGCCAGGTGGCAAAGAACAAATTTAAGGTGCCAGATCCACCTGGCAGTCCACACAGATGATATCTGGATTTTCTGAAGTGTTTTTTTATTATTATTATTGTTTGAAAATCATTTGTAAACTTTATATATAGTCTGTAATACCATAAACTGCAGGTCCTGTGCCAGCTCACCAACTGGCATTGAGACATCCCTGAGAAAAGCAGCTGAAGCCAGTGAGAAAGCGAGCTGAAGAGAGAACACAGGCTCTGGTGGTCAGGATGTCTGTAGGCTCTAATCTGCTCCAGGCTACAAGGTCCAGCCACGTCTGTGAAGCCTTTCATTTACGGTTTATTTCCATCCCTTTATTGGACGGAGTTTCCTTCTGCCAAGGCAAAGACAAGCCCTCAACAATTACTATGTGCTCTTTTCTATCCCAGGACCTTTGGCCACTCAAGTCGAGTTTACTTATTTTTATGTATGGCAGCATGGCATTAATGTGTTTTAAATTCTTATATTTTTACAGTCAGACTTATTCTGAAATTATTCTGATATGCTTCCAATGTTGAAAACAGTTGTGCTCCTCATTATTCTTTTTAGAAACTTTGTTTTGAGTGTTAAAAAGAACATAATTTATTTAAAACAAATTTTCTGTCACTTTTGAGCAACACAATGTTTTGTTTATACATGGAGAGTTGTTGAGACTTTTGGAGCCAATGAAATAAGTAAGAGCACTGGTGTACACCTGATATCCAGGTATAAGTGAGTGAAGGGCTGTAATCACCACCATTTTGTTCCAGGTGTTCGGTTGTAAAGAATTTGAGGGATCCACATCTCAAATCCCAACCTTTATTTAAGACAGGAATTTTCCAAATGCTTATCAGCGCCAATACCAGATGACCTCTCAGAGTTTTAGGTCTTTTCCTATTGTACGTCATTGTAGAAAATGCCCTAATAAAATAACACTTACTACACAAGTCTTACTGTATTTTGCACTGAGAAATCACATCTGCAGATCGGATTTACTTGTTTATTGCTTTATTTGACATAAAAATCAAGATTATCAGCATTGCCTTGAGTTTTTTGCAAACCAAGCTCTCCCTGGTTCATATTATCACTTTTGGATTTTTATTGTCAAAACAAAAGAAAGGCTCAGCTCTTAATGGCATATCCAGAGAGCAGTTTTGATCAGAGTTCAAATCAATGAGCTTCCAAGTGCTACTGAGAAGATCTGCCAGCTTTCCACTCCTCTTTTTTGTCAGAAAGAAAGAAGGGGTACTGGAATTTTGACCAAATCCCAATCCTGCGAATTTTTTGGATAGCATTTCTCTCTCTTTTTTTTTTTTTAGCTTTTGGAAGTACTTTAATGATTAAATGTTAATAAGCAGAAGATAATTTTCTTTCTTTTTTGTGTCAAAATCAACATTTTAATTCTTTAGGCTTTTTAATATTCATTTTGCATTTTTCTTGGTATGACCATTAGTCCACATTGATGTCAGTTTAGCATACGGAAGAGAAAACCTTCAGTATGAAGGTTCAAAGTTTTATATTTACTTATGTAGTGCATTAGGTATTTTCTCTTCCCTCCCTCTAGCTGGATGATTTTGCACTGAAGCTCTTTTGGAAAATCTGGCATAAATAAACTCTATCCTATAAATAAACACTAGTATAATGAAAGCACTTGTGAGGTTCAGGGATGCATTGATTAGGCCACAATCGTTGTTTCTTATCATTGTTGCATCTGTATAGAGTTTGATCTTTGATAGCTGACATGTTAACTGCACAGGCCTGATAATGTCAAAGACTAAAGTCTTTATGCTGAAAATTCAGCTTTGCATCACAGGAATAAATAAAATGTTATCATTTTCTATGTTAAAATATTAAACTTTTTTTTGTTTTACAGCATTACTAATTTATAGTACATGCAAAATATTAAAATTCAACAACATTTTTTTTATATATATAATTGTATTTTAATTTAATTTGGAAGATTAATTTAGTATTGGAAGATTAATAAAAAATAATTAAATATTGTGATAAATCAGAGATCAACGTGTCTACAAATGTCAAATGTCTACATAGCCAGGTGTACCTGGTTTAATTTAAATTTCATTTATGTTGTCTGGAACCAAGGCTTCAGGCTGGTTATGGCTGTTCACTTTTATTTCTGGTTCATAAAAGCATTTTTCTCTTCTGACAGCTATTCAAACGTAGTAATGCATTTTAGCTTTCTCCATCGCTGTTTAGTGATTTTATACTGGAAGTAATACCAGTACAAACCTTTATATTGATTTACACATTTATTTACTTGTATAGTTCTTTCCTTTGTGGCCTTCACTGCATGTAGTTCAGTTTGACTTTATGTATATATGTTACCTGTAAGAATGATAAATGGTCACATAACATCTGAGTCTGCAGTGAACTCCATCTGTACTAGCATCTTTCCCTCTCCCCTAAAGCTTTAATTATCTGGGACAGTCTGCTCTTCTGGGAAATGACAGGGTTTCTCTATAGGTGTTTGCTAGTAAAAATGCACTTTTTAACGCCTTAAATGTCACATTTTGTCTAAAAACCAGAAGTCTCTTTATGAAAGATGATTGGTACGTGTTTGCACCTAAGATCTACACCAACTGCCTATAACGTCGTTTTACAGTAAGCACACACTGCAGTTGTTCTGTCAGATGGATTTTGATTGGCTTTGAGTGTTTTATCATTCATTCGTTGGAAGAAGAAAAAAACATGGAAAATGGATGCAAACTTTTTACAATATTGCCTTATGCTGTTATCAATAGTTGTGGTGTACATTAGAGCAACTGAAGACACTTCTTTTATTAGTTTAATGTAGCGTTTTTTTTGATAACTACATCAGGATGTACAAGAAGCTCTATGCATGTACAATAACAAAAAGTAGTTTAGAAATTATGTTAAAAGAGTGTCTTACTGACCAGAGTGAAATTGTGCGACTGTCTCTGTCGTGTGTGCTGTGATCTCAGGAAGGCCAGACGGCAGCACCAAGTCACTTCCTCATGTAAACACAATCCACAACTCAATACCCTTTCCCCTGCACACTCTGACAAATTAACACAGATAAGTCATGTGTATGAGGTCGTATTGGGAGAAAGGAGATGAATTTTAGCACAGTGCAGTGGGGCAGACAAAAACGGAAAGGGACGGCAGACAGAGAAGAGATTAAATATCCACGCAGGCTCGTTTAATTTTTTTCCCTATTCCTTGTTGGTAATTCTCAAATTGTCGTCGCTCTTAGTGAGTTCAAATTTGGCAGATGATTCATGGAACAGAAACGCTGCACTACTGTAAATCAAATACCAAAGAGCAAGCTTCTTCAGTGCTTCAGAAAAAGAAACCCGCATTAACAGTCATTCAGTTTGTCTGAAGAATTTTCCAGAGTTATAATTCAGTTCAGTAACCAAAACAGTGTTGAGACTACTCAGACACATTCAAGAGAGTAGCATTTTACTGACAAAAAATAACAGTTTTTTTAGCAGCTGCCTCTAACATTGTACTGTTTGGATTCACACAGGCCGTTTGGAGCTGAAAGTATGCTACCCGTTCAGTCATTGTAAACAGTGCTAGCTTGAATGCAGACTGAGTGGAAGAGACTGTGAGGCCATATCGGGAGAGTCCCAAAACAATACTACAAAACTCACCACTAGTAGAGCTAGTATGCTGCTAGTAAACTACCAAACAGATAGAGAGGTTTTAAAGGAAAAGGAAAGAGATAGAGGGTGAGAGGGTGGGTGAATGGCACATGTGTGTTTGGAGGTCAGAGCAAAAGGGAGAGACAAATGTGTGTGTGTGGGGGGGGGGTGGAATCAGCGTCATACAAACTTTTAACCGTCATTAAATGTTTGTATGAGCTTGAGAACTTAGTGGGTGATGTGGGACACTGAGGTGATGTCAAGGGGACATATATAGGCTATATATATATATATATATAAAGATGGGCTGTGGCTTGTGTGTGTGTGTGGGTGTGTGTGTGAATAATCCCAGACGTCTGGCAGTGTTTACATAAGGATTGGGGAGCTGGTCTGGGACACAGAAGAGCAGAGCGCTGCCATTTCAGCTCAAGTTCCTGATCTCCTTAAAGCACCTCAAACTGCTCTCAGTGTTATTTTGAAATAGTTTTATTAAGATTTTAAATTAGTTTCACTTAGTTAAATGTTTAGTCTTTCGGAATGTTATGTTTGTATTTTTTCCATTTTATTCTAGTTTTATTTTTAGTATATTTCTTTTAATTTAACAATAGTACATGCAGACATGAAACCAATTGCTTTTAGTTTGTTACCAATGTTTTAGTCATCTGTCATCAAAAGTTACCAATATACATCTGCATCTTTAAATGTATATCTTAACCAAATGTATCTTAAACAAAAGAAGGACCACATCTGATACTGACTTTTGAGAAGGTCTTTCTTACTAGTGCAGTTTGCTTCTGTACAAGTGTCAGTCGCAATCTGAAGCTGGTCCGTTTTGTTTCAATCCACAGGCACCACTGTCTAACATTTCTCATCTTATTTAATATTGTAGACTTGTTCCTGAATCACTCAGTAGGTTGTAGGCAATACATTTTTCTTAAAAAATAAAAAATAAAAAAGATGAAGAAATAATGGTTGTGTTTGCTCAAATATTTCTCTTCCATAGCTCAGGAGACTTAATGGATTTAAAGGGAATTGAAACAAATATATGACACTATGATGAGTTACATTAAAAATGATCCTTGTTCTTCCAAGCTGTATAATGGCAGTGAATGCTCATGATTTTGAAGCCCAAAAAGTGCATCTATCCATAATAATAATTACACAGCCCCGGGAGGTTAATCAGGAGTCTCAAGTATCACCTTAGACACAAATTAGATCTAAACACTTAGGGGCAGTTTCCTGAACAGGGTTTAAGACTAGTCCTAGATTGAAATAAATGTTAAGAGCTATCTAAACTGGAAAAATTTGCACTGAGATATCTTAATTACGTTATTGTCGTTGTTTGATGTTAAAATGCTCAAAGATAATGCATCTTTGTAAGACATGTTTCTAAAAATTCTTTAATGTCCTAAACTAACAAAGGTCTAGTCCTGGCTTAATCTAATTCCCATCCAGGAAACCAGCCCTTAGTGTATATTGTTCATGAAACTAATATGCATGGTATAGCTTAAGTATTCTTGCAGAAATTTCACCTCAGACTTTGGTCTCTGCAGTCTAAGCTTCATTTTTCGTCCTGCAGGTAAAGCAAGCTCAAAAACCCTTATCATTCACTAAGGGGGACCAAGCTGAGTGAAGAATTACATTGATATTGAATGAAAAATGTAGTAATATATATATTTTCTATGTTTGCGCTGGTAGAGTATCAGCTTGCTAGCTGCTATGCTAATGCAGGAGACATCTGTTGTGTTTGTTGTGTCACTGAAGTTGTTTCCCACAAAGAGCTCCTCACATGAGTCACTTATTCCATGTCTATGTGGATCCAGTCAGCATGTAAGGTTTTCAGCTGGATGCAGGATGTGATGTATTTGTCTTCCTTGTCTTCACTAATTCACCCATTCACAGCGTTTGTAGGAACTAAATGATCTCAAAACCAAATAAACCAGTGGCTTTGGATCAACAGTGAAATTAGAAAACATAGTTGAAGAAAGAATAATTACACATATTTCATATCACCCATTAAAAAAAGGAAACATCTATAAAATTGGACTAATGGGCTTCAGCTGTGATTCATGGGGGCATCACATTTATGCTTTACACTTCTCTCATCAAGGATTTTAAGAGTTGTTTAACCATCAAATTACTTTGAACTACTAGAGGAAACTACTGGGAATACAGATGATATACACAACGGCTGTTAAAGTATCGTTTATTGATTTGAAGAGTAAAAAAACTGCAAAAAAAGTCTCTAAATGAACTAGTCCGACTTTAATGACTCAAGACCACAGAATGATACTATATGTTAAATCAAACACAGTCAGTAGATGAAACAATTATGAGCTGTTTAGAAGTTTTACAGTCTCTGAAAGGATCTGAGTTACTCAAAAAATAGCTGGGACACGTCGTATCGTGCTTTGATTTTTTGCATAGGTGGAATCATTTCTTCCCTGGATTCTTCTGCAGCACTGTTGCTGGAGAAGAGCTGCCTGACAGCAGAGGTTTCTCTCTCAGACTGGTCAGAGAGGCAGTAGAGCTGATCTCAATGGAAAAGAATTCAAAGCCTCTTCCCCCTCCCGTTCTCTGCCGTTTAATTCAAGCAATATGTGTCTAAAGTGACACTGAATTTTTCCTTCCTACCTCTCTTCTTCAGGAGAATAGGAGCTTAAAAGTCATTTTACTGTGTTTTGCATTGTATCACAGTTATGGTTTTGTCTTCATCTCTCTCTCTCTCTCTCTCTCTGTGTGTCTCATCTGTATTTTCATCTTCACCAGTGTGGATTTTCCTCAAGACTTGGTACGTCACACTGCCACGTTATCAGAAAGCCATATTTCCTCGCTTTGTCTCTTGGTTTCTGGATTGCTTCCACTGGCCAGAATCTGTATACGGTCATGATTGGATACATTTATACCATTTAGAGCAGTCCTGGCCTGTGGAGTTTAGATTATATTAATAGATCAATGGTTCTGTCATATATATATATATATATATATATATATATATATATTAGTGCTGTCAAAAGATTAATCACATCCAAAATAAAAGTTTTTGTTTACATGATGAATGTGTATTGTGTATATTTATTATGTATAAATAAATACAACAAATGCATGTATGTATTTAAGAAAATGTTATGTTTATATATAAAATATATTTATATAATATAAATATATAACTGAATTTAAATATTTTCTAAATACATACTGAATGTGTGTGTGTTTATATATACACATAATAAACACAGCACACATACATAAATACATTATGTAAACAAACGCTTTTATTTTGGATGCGATCATGATTAAGTGATTGACAGCACATATGCACTGTGTATAATTCAGCTACAGGTGACATGAGAGGAAGTACAAAAAATTAGATGAGGTTTTTCATAATTGAGCACAATATTTTTTTTTTGTTATGTTATTTTTGTTTAACAAAATCTAGATAATTTGGAATATTTATTTATAATAAATATTATAAAAATATATTTAGAACACTACCTAAATAGTTATTGAGGTTTGTCTAGATTTGCCCCCTTTTTTTCTTCTTTTTGACTGGGCTATCTGCAGTGCACTCTGGAATTTCTCTATAGTATGTGTGCAGCCTTAAAACTCGAGGTATCCAACTTTTGGAATAGTCTTCACTTTGGGCGTCTGTCTGTGATGCCTTAAACGACGCCTACGGCAGCAGCTCACTGAGCGCATATGTTAGTGTGTCTTTGTTTCCAACGTTGCATTTTGTATGGATAGAGAACAGAACTGAGAGTGAGTGGCCGAGAGAACGGCTATTCTAAAGGAACAAGGCGTTCCTTACATTTTTTGTGGTGTGGTCTGAAGGTCTCCCTATTTTAGACGTAATGTAAAAACTAAAGTGGAACCTTTTTTTTTTCTTCTCTCTCATGCATTTCATCTCACAGGCTTCTGTTCTCAGTCGGCAATGGGCTGAGACTGTTTATTCATGATTGCAGGTCAGAAGCAGAAACTAAAGTTGAACTATAGAGTCCTGTAATGCCGCTCACGTGTGACGCACAGCATGTAGTCATTTCATCCTCTACACAAAGCACAGCATTTCTGTCACATGAAACAGGAACATAGACAGCGGGCTAGAATTATTTACACATATAGTTTAATTGATAAATAGCTATGGAAGCTACTGGGATAAAAATGGGATAAATGTACCAAATTTTACAAATACACATATGCATAGTTTCACAAAATACTACAGTGATTTAATGCAATTCTCTTTAGTTATTTTGAAAGTGGCAAATAATTTGAGTTTTGTTGCATATAGCTAATTATATATGGTATATTCAAATGCTGAGCACATTAAATCAACCTAAATTGAATGTATTTCGCTTGACTTTCACTTAGTATATAATTTGCTCGCCGGTTTCAGCTAAAACTCATTTTAAGGGCATAGACCAAGGAGCCTTTGATCATGGTCTATAAAGAATCAAAACAAGTCTTATGCTGTTGCAGTGACCGTTTTGTGCCATGTTGCCCATGCTAGGGCTGTTATGCTAGTGCTTGGCTCTTAATTGTATGCATTCTGCCATGTGCAGGGTCATCACACATGGAGAGGAGGAGCTTCAGTCTAATGGAGAAAACTTCTGCATCACAGTCTGAAATTTACAGCCCTGTGGGGTAGAAAGTTCCTCTGGGAAGAAACGGAGGTCTGTGATCAGGTTTCAACAAAACAGCATAACAAACCGATCCTAGGCTTAGAGAATATATCCAGGTATTACTAACTGAATATATTTTCCTCCAAAGTAAAATTAACTGGTATATTATGGGAGGGAAGGTGTCCGTGCGCAATTTTAAGAGCAAAAAAAGCCACCCAGACCTCTGTAGCAGCTGCCACTATTGACCTTCAAGGGTCTGAACTTTGACCTCAGTTTTTAGCAAATCCCACCCACTTCTGCTTTATTTCCCCTCTAGCAGACTTCTGGTGGCCCTCTTCCCGTCATGCCTGAATCTCACATATGGCTGCAGAGAGCGATGAGATTTATTCTATTCTTTAGCGCTGAAGGATCGCCTTGGCAGCGTCACTCTAAGCACTAACAGATGTGTGTTGAAAATAGAGGGAGGAAAAAATGAATTCAAGTAGACACTTGATTTACTTTAGATATATATATTAAGGCTACAGGTTTTTTAAAGCATCTTTAAAGATCCTCTATAAAGCACATACTAAGATTTAGACATCTCTGAGTTTTAGGTCTCGTCACGGAGGAGGAAAAGGTACTGTAAACGCTAAATTTTGTGGTTGAAACCTGCTATTGTCCGCCGCCTGTGAGCCTGGACTTCAGCCAAGCGAGACGTGGCTACAGAGGGAGAGAAGCCCAGAATGCTGCTTCCTGCAAAACTTCTGCCACAGAGGACTGGGCGGGGCAGTGGGCTGAGTTGTGGGTGGAGTCTATGGCTTTTTTTTATGGGTGGGACATATTCCTAAATGCACTGACAGATGCTAAATATTGGAGTGAGTAATGTGACACATTTAAAACAATAACCTTTGCTTTCCTTGTTTTTCTTTTTCCTCCCCTGTTCTCCCCATCTCTGGTGGGTGATTTGCATAGAACTTTTGTCAAGTTTTTGGGGTATTTACAGACCAAATGGAAGTGAGATGTAGAGGCCTTTGGGTTAAAGGGTTGTACAGTGTTTAAAAAACGTCACAGCAAAGAATAGAATAGAATAGAAAATGTGAGGATGGAGAGGCCCAAGCCTTTGTGTTAAAGGGTTCTGCAATGTTTAAAATCTGGCACAGGACGGAACAGAACAGAATAGAATAGAATAGAATAGAATAGAATAGAATAGAATAGAATAGAATAGAATAGAATAGAATAGAA